>CAJNDT010001244.1:0-70404 GCA_905221615.1 Symbiodinium sp. CCMP2592 | reverse complement strand
ACTAAACCAGGCTGTTGAAAGGGAAACGGTTACATAACATTGAAAACCATCCCCCACATCGAGCGGATGTTGGCGCAAATCAGGCGGTGGCCTGCACTCCTCAAGCAAGCTAATCTGTCCAGCCGACAGATGGGACGCAGGAGCTAGATTCAGTGATAAGAAGAGTTGCTCGCATCGCAATGCAGACAAGGGCCATAATGACAGTTCTGCACGGGTCGCACTTGCAAACTTGCTCGCTGCAGGCTCTCGGCTGGAAGAGTGGATCTACCATGTGCTTGACCAGAACTGCACGGCAAACATGCTTGCCGCCTGCGTAGTGCAGTTCTTTTGCATCCGTAATGTTATGATGAGCAGCCATTCACAACATGCGAAATGGCCATACAGATTGCTCTCGTGTTACCCACTTTGTGGGAACATCATCGTCGCCTTCTGATGAGAATCTGCCCATATCTCCGGGGGGTTTGCGAAAGACATGCGTGTTGTTTTAAATGGTGCAATGCAGGAGTCGAAATCACCAACACGAAAATACCACAACCACCATCCGAAGTATCTGGGCTCGCTCCTGCGCAAGACCTTTCCCAAAAAAGGGACGCCTGCAGTGCATTGAGCTCAACACCAAAGGCTAAGAATGCACATCAAATGTTCCGTGACTTGCGCCTGTGAAGCCATCAAGAAGTTGGGGTCCTAAGCATCATCCTTTGCAGGTTTACACAGACTCTCCACGAAACTTGTGCAACCCTCTTCTGTCAAATCGACGTCAAGCGAACCAAAAATAATTGCGGTGTCAGCACCTACGATCAGGACGGTTGAACAAACATCATTTAACAAGAGAACAAGTCCCGTCTCGATGTGCACTACAGGCGAACACCAAGTTTTTCAGTATTACGAAGGGGTTGCACAGCATTTAGAACAATCCCCCAAATCAAGTGGATGTCGGCGCAAGTCAGGTGGCAGTCACCACTCGTCAAGCAAGCTACATTGCCCAAACGGCGCAGCAATGCAATGACGGCTCTACACGCTGGGTTATGAATGGCGACCATTGCTTGCTCACTCTTGTTGCAATATCCGAAATCCTGATCTAGGCTCTAGAATCTCCGACATGCTCGGCCAGTGTTGCTGGGCAAAACAAACTGATTCCGGCTTCTACAGCCAAGATGTGCGGTCCCCCAAACCTCCGGATTTCTTTAATAGGACATGCATGCAGATGATTCCAAAATTATGGAATGCAGGAGTCGAAACCGAAGCTTTTGGGATCTTGTAATGCTCTGTATGAGCAAGGACCTTTCTGAAAGGCTTTGCGTGAGGGCGGCCTTCGGCCATCCCGGAGTCTGTATCACACGTGAATGGAAAAACAGTTACCGCCCCGATGTAAACTAAACCAGGCTGTTGAAACGGAAACGGCTACATAACATTGAAAACCATCCCCCCACATCGAGCGGATGTTGGCGCAAGTCAGGTGGTGGCCTGCACTCCTCAAGCAAGCTACTCTGTCCAGCCGACAGATGGGACGCAGGAGCTAGATTCAGTGATAAGAAGAGTTTGGATTCGCTCGCATCGCAATGCAAACAAGGGCCAAAATCACAGTTCTGCACGGGTCGCACTTACAAACTTGCTCGCTGCAGGCTCTCGGCTGAAAGAGTGGATCCACCATGTGCTTGACCAGCACTGCACGGCAAACATGCTTGCCGCCTGTGTAGTGCAGTTCTTTTGCATCCGTAATGTTATGATGACCAGCCATTCACAACATGCGAAATGGCCATACAGATTGCTCTCGTGTTACCCACTTTGTGGGAACATCATCGTCGCCTTCTGATGAGAATCTGCCCATATCTCCGGGGGGTTTGCGAAAGACATGCGTGTTGTTTTAAATGGTGCAATGCAGGAGTCGAAATCACCAACACGAAAATACCACAACCACCATCCGAAGTATCTGGGCTCGCTCCTGCGCAAGACCTTTCCCAAAAAAGGGACGCCTGCAGTGCATTGAGCTCAACACCAAAGGCTAAGAATGCACATCAAATGTTCCGTGACTTGCGCCTGTGAAGCCATCAAGAAGTTGGGGTCCTAAGCATCATCCTTTGCAGGTTTACACAGACTCTCCACGAAACTTGTGCAACCCTCTTCTGTCAAATCAACGTCAAGCGAACCAAAAATAATTGCGGTGTCAGCACCTACGATCAGGACGGTTGAACAAACATTATTTAACAGGAGAACAAGTCCCGTCTCGATGTGCACTACAGGCGAACACCAAGTTTTTCAGTATTACGAAGGGGTTGCACAGCATTTAGAACAATCCCCCAAATCAAGTGGATGTCGGCGCAAGTCAGGTGGCAGTCACCACTCGTCAAGCAAGCTACATTGCCCAAACGGCGCAGCAATGCAATGACGGCTCTACACGCTGGGTTATGAATGGCGACCATTGCTTGCTCACTCTTGTTGCAATATCCGAAATCCTGATCTAGGCTCTAGAATCTCCGACATGCTCGGCCAGTGTTGCTGGGCAAAACAAACTGATTCCGGCTTCTACAGCCAAGATGTGCGGTCCCCCAAACCTCCGGATTTCTTTAATAGGACATGCATGCAGATGATTCCAAAATTATGGAATGCAGGAGTCGAAACCGAAGCTTTTGGGATCTTGTAATGCTCTGTATGAGCAAGGACCTGCTGAAAGGCTTTGCGTGAGGGCGGCCTTCGGCTATCCCGGAGTCTGTATCACACGTGAGATGGAAAAACAGTCCGAAATCAGAGCGTATGTGTCGGCATCGGCGATTGATTTGAAGGTCAACCTGGGCAAGGAACGAGCACTCAAATTGACTGCCATGTGACCCAAGTGCCGGCCTTGGGGAACTGGTCCTTTTTGCTTAGTTAACTAAACTTGCGGTAGCTTTCCTTCCACAACACTCCTTATATGGGGTCTATCGTGGGCACGAACTGAGTCGCTTCGTGTTTGTCGATCCACACGTTTAAATGCTCCCCTTATCATGCTAAATGGGATTTGAAAGTGATGTTCTTCGCTCTGGACTTGGTGATCAGCGGACGCAGAAAATGTCGCATGTTTGGTTTGTGGCAGTCTGGGAAGGTCGTACTTGGGCTCACAAATGCAAGTCACGGGCGCGGTGTGGAGGGTCTAGGAAAAGAGGCTTTGAATAGACAAGAAAATCGGTGGGTGTTTGTAACATTTTTGGCACATGCGTCTGCAATCGCTTCGCTGCATCCTCTAACAAACGAGCAGCTTGAAGTCTCTTGCACGTTTGTGCATGCTTTTGTGGTGAGCTGCTTTCGAAGTCGCTGGTATTGACAGAGTTTTCGGTGTGCTTGCATTGGACAGAGCTCAATGGCATTTACATTCTTCGGGGCGCTTCCGTAACCCCCGGCTCCCTGTTGCTATTCCGAATGTGCACTTTAAATCGGACTGCAGGCTGTACGACCGTTCTTGTTGACGGGAAGCGTCGGAGGGCTTCTTCATGCTTGTTCTTTCTTTCATGTCAACCTGGCTTCTTCCAGCGGCACCAGGCATCGCCACATCTCGCGTTTTGCAAAGGCGTTGGGTAAACCTGCGCACCGCCAATCAAAATGACACTTGATTTAAACACCGGAAAGTCCTGCTGCAGAGACCCCCCCGGATCCTAATCAAACTTTCGATGCCGGCTCGAAGCGTACCGTCTTTAAGCTTACTCTGTGCACATAGGAACATACAAAATTGGTGTTCATGCTTAACAGCGTATGCATGTGAACACACCATACTCCTGCATGAATTCAGCTGAATTGAAAAGCTTGGCCTCTCAATCAAGATGTATGACCAGCCCATGAGCAGTGTGTGGATTTTTCCCAACATGAGCTTGCTCTCAATGCGCGTGCGCATGTACTGTGAACAATGCCTGGCATCATAACATCCCGTCTTCTGTAAGTCTCCGGCTGTCCATATGTTGTCATGACGGTTGGCTTCGTGAGAGGTGTCGGTTTTCGAAGATAGATGGGATCCAACGTTCAGGTGCTTTGTGAAAAACAAGCAGTTCTATACAAGAACGGTTCTTGACGCGATCGTTTCAAACCTCAGCAAGAGTCTCAAGAGCATCCGTAGCCCCGCCTGGTCAGCGTTGAGGGACCACAGCCACGCTGCTTGACAAATCATTGTGCTCCGTTGCTTCGATGCTTCGGAGGTCTTCCGAATCAGCATCGGACCCGAAGGTAATGCCAAGCTCACTGCAGTCTTTCTGGAAGTCGCTTTCAAGGACGACATCATCATCGAAAGTGATACCCGCAAGCTGGCATGTGACCTCGGGCGGCATAGCTTCGTCATCTGGCATCGTTGCATCGTCGTCATCGTCCTCAAAGCAGATGCCGAAAACCTCAAGCTCCTGCTGCAGTTCCTGCTCGGCAGCCAGCACGTTGTTTCCCTGCACAGTAAGACGGATACTGCTGCGGCCACGTTGTACAACGGCTTGTTGGCTGATGGCAGGGCGAGCGATGGACACTCCGACCTGCATGCCTGGTACTGCTTTGCCTCGTAGGTAAAGCGGCAGCTCACCGCCAAAGCCACTGTGAATGAACTTGTCACTCGGGAGTGCGGCATTGCCGAGCAACCGCAATGTGGATGACTTGGGCCTGAGGTAGATGGAGACGAGGAGTGCGTGATACGGCATCACACCGTCCAATTCAATTTCTCCATCAGCATCTGCTTGGAAGGTGGTGATGGTGGCGGTTTCCTGACAAGTCGGTCTAGCACGGAGATTTTTGTTATCGGACAGCAAAAGCTTGAACCAGTCTGAAGAACTGCCTCAACATCCTCGCAAAGTCCCTCATCCTACTCTTGCCAGTTCCAACCAGCCCTAGCAAACATGTGGCTGTGTGCAGTATACGATGCAAATTTCAGAGCGATTCACAACACAACGGCCTGCTGGAGTTCGCTCCAGAAGTCTGTTTGTAAGTCTTGTTGTTGATCTTAGGTTCTCTCTCTCCTCTGTCGCTCTGTCTGCCGTTTCAGGCATTCAGCGGCACGTGCTCCTACTTGACTCGCACCAGTTATCTGGACTTGTATCTACCAGGATCGATGAACTCGAACCAGGCACGGGACACAAGGTGTCGGTCGAACAAGTCCTCAAGTAGGCTAGGCTGGCGTGCCAAAGGATGAAAGCTCTCTTCTCTCCATCACTCCTTCCCGCCATGCCTCCCTTCCTCAGTGGACAAAGCTCTGCCAAGTCGAACCCTGTTTTGTCCGTTGGCGACTTGTTTGCTTTCCCCCTTATCGCCAGAAATAAAGGACGGTGTCACGTGAGTGAAACCTGAAACTGTGTGCTTGCATCCTGAAGACCAATTGGAAGCAGGCTACAGGGTGCCCTGCGATCTCCCAGCGGGCGCATAGCTGGGAGCGCCGTCCTTGATCCTGCCACTCTTCTCCTGCACTGCAGTTGCTATGGAAGTTGCTTCAGGGAGCCTGGAATGCAGGAATACCTGCACCATAAGCTCAATGAAACCGTTGGGGCGTACTGTTGTTTTGCGTAAGAATATATTCACCTGAAGAGATTTTGCGTCCCTCCCCGACGTATGCAACCTCCGTTAAATAGCAAGGCCAACCTGTTTTTGCAGCGAGGTTTGGCACCGCTTTTGGGGATTGCTCGCGGATGACTGGCGGATGTTGCTCTGTCAAGACATTGTCCACGGTATTGAACTTAAAGCAGTCTCAGACTACAGCGTAACAAAGAGCAGATCCCGCGCAATGCTGCGTCCCAGAAGCTCTTCTTGACAATGCGAAAGCTCTAGCGAACTCAGGCCTGACACCGTCATGTTCCGCAAGGTCACCTGACATTGAGGGGTTTAGGCTCTGGGACAAATGACATGTGAAATACGTGCAAACGTTTACGGCTTTGTATAGTCACTACAACAAAACCGGCGAACTGCTTCGCGGATCTGGGGGAGGATGCTGTCTACGCGATGCTGATTTTGTGTCGAAGTGAAGCAAGCTTCGAGTCAAAAGCAAGTACCAGCCAGTCCAGGTCTGAGGGCCCCTGATGTCGCAGCGGTGCATCACTTTTAGAAAACCGCTGCAGCCTTGAACCTCCATGTTGAGAGTAAGATTGCACACGTGATGCTCTTTGGATTCATTGCCTGAGCCACTGTCGAGCTTGCAATGATACGACCCTTTCGGTTCACCTGGCAGAGCTCACTTGTGACCTTCGGCCTGGCTTGTGCCTCTCATGCTCCTCATTGCACCATGAAGGCTCGCGCGTGTCCTTCGTGCTTTGTCTCGGCATCCTCCCTAAGCCTGCTCTCCTTGCAATCTTTTTCTTCCGGATCGGATTCTGAAGCGAAGGTGCGCGGGCGTGCAGACGCGACTCTTAGGCCCAACCGGAACGGCGAGCTTCTGCTGGGCTGTCTCAGGCGCTTCAGCGGCACTTTTTCGGTTTAGCTTTTCCGAGGTCGTGCTGGGAGACACCTTTCAAGGCCAGGTTGAGCACATCCAGGGGAGATCTGGAAGCGCTGTCTAACATCAGGTTGATTTCCGATTGGGGTTGGGCCCTCGGATCGATTCACTCCTGGCCTGTTGAGCTTCGGGCTCACAGAGGGCTTAACAGCCTGTGATCTTCCCCTTTGAGCCCATCCTTCCGGGGTCGGTGTCTTACTTAGAATCCGGTACTCTGCCGTCGAGGTCGCCTTGTAGCAGTGATCGTCCTTGGCATGGAAGGGCAAATGCTCGTCAAGGTCGATGTTGGCAGAATGCCTCGAGCTTTTCAGAAGTCTTCCTTCCGTGTTGAGTTTCTGGCAGTTCAGTCAGCCAAAGCTCCTTGAGCTTGTACCACAAAATGAGAGGAATCGCATCAACTTAAGACGAAGCCTTGTGTGTCCCCTCACTTGGCCAGAAACTTCTTATGCACAACCGTATCGGAAGATCACACTGTCTGTCTGGATTTTTTCATGAATCTGTTCAACCAACCGTCTGAAAGACAGTCTTCAAGCCACGACATCGATCTACTACAACAGCAGCCAAAAATGGGAGGTGCTGAGTTCCAAAGGCTTTCATCCTGATTGGGGTCCTGATCACGACTTCTATGCTCGCCGCCCCACACCAACTATAGATCTGTCTTGGTAACCTCGGTAACATATGCGAAGCTTTTGTATGAAGGGATGACGCCTGCTTCTCAGGCTGGCCCAACCAATCCTAACGAACTAAACAACTGCTGCGTGTTATTGTGGCCACCGTAAGCCGATGTCCCAGGCGCACGAACAGGAGGACGACAGTGGCCTAGGCATGAACTTTGGGCAAGCCTCTTCATAATACCTATCTATCTTGGCTCATGAAAAGGAGACTATATGACATTGAGAGCGATTCGCGGCTTCATCGGACATGTGTTATTCGAAGTTCGACTTTTGAAACTGCTTCTGAGGGGCATTGGGAGAAGGGGAGAATACCCTATGCACGCATTACACAACCTTCGCGGTGGATATTGTTTCTCATGCGAAACATTGTTTCACATGTTGCTTCATGGGGTGATTTTCTCGCGGCCTGGTCGGTGTGAGCCCGTCCTATGCACACATCATGCTACACTTCACCATAGATCTGAGCATGTCGTCGGACAGGGACGGGTAGGACAGAAGCTACGAAGCTGCCGCGTATGCAAAACTCGGCACGGATACCGCTTCCAGGTCAAGGCAGTATAGATCTCGGTGTGGAGTATGGCAAGAGAAGGCGAGCAAGGTCTAGTGTAGCTGGTTGTCTGAGATGTAGTTGCCTGGTGCATGCTCGCTTCCCTCCTTGGGCCCGTACCATCAGCAAGGGAGTCCTGAGCGCAGTGAGGAAATGCTTAGGATCCGAATCTGAGGCACTTTCAGCTCGAGTTCATCGGAAAGCGCCTAGAACCTAAACTTCGCAAGGCAAGCGGCTGCTAGCTGTGTTTGCAATTCACTGAGGTTCAGGTGGCTCTAGTACAGTACTCAATGGAAGCCGGTCGCAGGAGCGAGCAGCTAGCTTTGCTTAGCAGCAGCAAAAACAGAAGAATGCAAGCCCACAGCCAACAGGCCCAGTTCAGCCTTTCTGGCAAAAATTTGATTCCTGATTGAAAGATTTCACCAGTAGCTGTCTATTTCTGATCACCTCTGTTCCAGCCGCTTCACTTTCAGTACGAGAAGCAAATTTTGAGAAAGAGGAGAACATCTTAGAACTTTAGGCAGTCTGACTAGCTGCTTCCAGGCAGGAACACTGCGGGGCACCGTTCTCAAGATCGCGGACCTGGGCCACCCTGCAAAATGAGAGAAAATGCCAGCGTCTGCGCGGCGGAGTACATCCAGTCCAAGGTGTCCTGCGGAGCAAGGCTTTGGCACTCACAATTGCTGCAGCTTGGAGGAGACAGTGGGCCACTACTTACACCTACCTTCATTAAGGCTTGGGGATTTGAGCTCTAAGGGTCTTTCAACATCAAGGCCAATTGTGCGGCTCTTGACTTCGGCGATCCCGGGCATGGACACCTAGCATTGGTGAACCGTGTCTGTTAGTTGAATAGGCATCACCTTGCAACTTGAGGAGTGAAGGCCTCTGTAAACCCATCCCAGAGCCTCCAACGCCTCCTTCTGTCTGCTCATAGGATTGACAATACGATCCGTATCCCAGTAACTGCCGAGATTCTGGGATGAACATGGCTGAGCAAAAGCCTCTGTGTTGGTGACACGTTGGCACAGATGTGCGGATTGAGCCGGCCCGTCATCCTTGTAGCTCACCATAGACTGGAAGATGCAGACCTGGGCAACTGCTGGATCTGGAAAACTCTTTTGTTGATTCTTCTGAATCTGGCATAGGACTCAAAGCACATATGATTGCAGGGGGTTCTTAAGTTGGGACCTGGATGTTCGACTCTCGCTTACTGGGATACTAAGATCTGTCTGCATTGTACTGGCGTGCGGCTGCCCGTCTCCTTGGGTAAGAGCAGTGCGACGATAAGAACAGATGAACTGGTATTCAGGTGCAATCCTTCCTGCAGTGATGCACTGGCTTGCACCAGTAAGCTTTGCAGGCCGGGGAGTCACTTTCCCTGCCTCAACGACTAAGCATCTTTTTTGCGTGCGTGTTTCTCTTCCGAGGTCTTCGTTTCCAGGGGTCTTGATTTGCCGGGGTTCATTGGGGCAGTCAGCCCGTTGGCAAAAGCATCCGCACTGCACGAAGCCCGGTTCCATCTTGGGGAACTTTCCTTTCCGAGCTCACACCGCAGGCGAGCGCAAGAAACGCAATGGATTGAATCCTTACGGGAAAGACGGTCTTTGCTTTAACAGGTATGCCGACCCATCGTAGGCTGGGTAGGGTTGAGCCCATGCCGCAAGAAGTCACACGCGCTCCCCCCTGCTTGCTTGGCTGATTGCTGGCACAGCGTTGAGTTAGACGACGGGCTTTCCGAACAGCCTCACGTCCTTTGGAAGCCACATCCGAGTTTCAGGGTAGTGCAGGAACCCGCGATCCCGACAAAACCTGAATGCCACTCGGCGAGGCACGGCAGTGTTCCTCATTTTGGGAGGCGGTTTAGGGTTTCGGCCCCTGAACGGCGGGACTGCTGTTGTACGTCAAGGACTCTGAGCCGGCAGTCCGGAATAAACTGACTCGTTCTGCAAATGGACGGCTGCCGTTTTCTGGAACTGGCTCAGGCTGCAGCAACTAGGATGCAGGTCAGCAGGTAGGTAGAGATGAAGGTCCTGGCGGAATCGCCACATACTCGCAGAGTTACCGGGAAACGATAATGAGGGTCTGGGGTTCCAGGAACTGATTCTGATTTCCTGTGTGCAAGAACTCAGTGTACTCTCACAAAAGCATACACAGAACTGAATCCAAAACGACAAGTCAAGAGGCCTGACTTCACAAGGTGCCGAGCAAAACCGAGAGGGGCAGAGAGTAGAGGACGATCAACACATTCTGAACCTACGACATATACACGATAGGGGCAGAGAGTAGAGGACGATCAACACATTCTGAGCCTACGACATATACACGACATGCACAATAAAAGGGCGCTCCTCCAAACTGCCCTGCTTTCCCAAGCCGCTGTTCACACGAGGAGCACATGGTAGACATACTTTAGATTTTTGCGAAGACTCCAGTCAGAATTGCTGCTGAAGAATGGAGGCTACATCGCAACCGCGGCACGTCCCCGAAAATCTTTTGATTACTCCGGTATAACGGTAGGTGGCAATGCAATTTCATGAGCTGTCCAGAAGATGATGTGACGCGTCTTCAGCTCCATACTCCGAAGCTTCTCGAACAGGGGCATCCTGGGAGAGCAAACGATCTGGGAGACCGTCTGAGGGCATCAAACACGGTGTCCCGAAAGGCTGCACATGGGGTTTGTGGGACAACTTCATGTGGCAAACTATGGAGGGAACTGGTCGGTCACTTTGTCTTCTGACCACTCCGTCGCTGATCTCCCCTCCCTGTTTGGCCAAAGCGGGCAGGCATGATCGTCCCTTCAATCATGCACCGCTTGTTTGCAAGGCCGAAGCCCGGAGGTGTATGCACCTCCCCGTTTGCTGCGGCCCTTGCAATCATGCACCATGCGGAGAAGGTGTGGATACAGTTGATGTCCAGGTTAGTTATTGGATGTACTCATGGGAACTGAACTCTACGGCTCCTGCATCAAGCGTCCCTAGGTGTCATAACAGCCCCACAACTTCTCCAAGTGCTGTCACTTTGCTTCTTTGTACTGACTAACATGCACACGGATGTCAAATACGGACATGCGATGCCCATTCAACATAATAATTCCAAGACCAGTGAACTTTTTAGAAACGTCGGCCCCGTGATATGTTATGCCTCTGCGTATGTTTGTTCGCTCCTATAGACCTGAGATAACGGACCGCCTCTATGCATGAATCATGCTGGACATCATTCAAAGGGCTCCTGGCTCCTACAGTCATGACTTTGCAAGCTCAGAAACAATGCCAAGAACGGCAGCAGCCCCACCATCGCGGAGACCCAGGCAACCACAGCGGTACGAATCAGCTGCGCCAGAGGATCCTGGAAGATGCTGCATCCTGGCCGTGGCAGAGCCTTTTCAAAGAGTCTTCCGAGTGATAGCAGCCTCTCTCTCCAATGAGGCACCTCACAGCGAACACGAGCAACCAATTACAGATATTGCCAGCAACCGAACTTGTTCACGATAGTACAAGGTGGCATTCAGGGGCACTGTTGCCGACATAAGCTGCCGATTGATGCCCGATGCAAACAGCCCGTAAATAAAGTTTCTCTCCATCGGAATGCCTAAAACCCGTTGCCCCGAATCTCTCGAACGCCGACACGCCGTCCTTCGTCTTGGCCTGGAGCCACGGCAGATTGGCTATAGAAGACGGCAGCAACCGCAAGTCCTGAGCTCTGGGTTCCTCAATAGGCCTTGAGCCTCCAAACTACTATTAGAATAGGGCTTCGGGGCCCACTGTACTTTTTTTATAACAAGGAACCCCAAAATAGTATAGGCAATTATTAAGGCCCCTATGATGCATGCCGGGGTTCAAACCTTCGGGAAGCTCAAGTATCGGAAGGGTTGGATGGGTGGCAGGTTCGGCATGGTTCTCTTTGTAAAGGGTAAGGGCAGTTCAAGAAATCGAACGAGCCCTGTGCAACTCCCAACTAACACATCCCTGATTCCAGATTTCAGCTGCAAATTTTGCCAGGACCTGGTGAACTGGATGTGACATCGTAAATGCGCTTTGTTGTTAAACACCAGTCTGCTGAACCGAACCTCAACATCCTGAAACTGCAAGCCACACAGCCTCTGTTTTAAATCAAGCGCTCCATATACGTATGCATCAAGCTAAATCTCAACAAGTCCCTGTCCATACCATAGAGACAGAGAGAACGTGGATACCCAGAAAAGACTTAGTCGGATTATGGAAGGGTTGCGACCTTAGACACTGATCCATTCGTCTGAACCTTGTTTTCACAATTCCCTTGATGGGCTCTGCACCAGTCATCACGGCATCCAAGGGGCCACTGTAAAATTTGCAAAGCGCCACGGCCGCACGCTCCAAGCAGGTCACTCGCAAGGATGGCTCCAGAACACGCACCCACGAGCAGTAGGCTGTGTGCCTGTCCCAGCGCCATGCCCAATGGGCTACCAAACTCTGGGACTGGGCTTTCGTGGAATCGTATAGGCAAAGGAAATGTGACGGGAATATGAGGATAAGTGTACGTATGGTGAAGTGCTGCGATGTTTTGAAGTCCTATCGGCCACTCCATCGTAAGGGTATCGCCATAGGTCGGGGAAGGTACTGCAAAATATTCCTTCAACCACTGATGAGTGCGCCCGTACATTGGGGAGCTTCCTGAAGCCCCTTGAATGCAACTCAAAAGGAGCGGATGCGTGTTTGTCAGGACGTCGTGAGGCCTTCTGTCTGTAGGACCCGGAGCCAAAACTTCTTTCCCCTAAACAAGGCCAACGGAGTCGTGGGAAGACAAGCGGAGCAGGGGTGGACTCCCAAAACCAGTGTCCGCCCCTACCTCACAATAAGCCGGGTCGTTGTGGAGACAAAGAACGCCTCACTCGGCATCCCAACAGGAACCCAAGAGTACGTGAGCCGCGTGGCAGAGCGACGAGGCGTCTGCAAAGGCCCGCTGCGTGGAAGTTTTCAAGGAGCTGCCTCGCTTCGATGTGCAAGGCCTCAGCTCGTCGCATGGACCACACCAGGGATCGCCCTTGCATGCTGTTGATGTTTCGTCCGTTGAGACAAGCGTGCCAGCAGTCTTCACGGACGGTGCAGCGACAGTGTGAACAATGGCAGGAGGAACTGGGCCTGAACAGAGTGCATGTTGGCAACCGCAAGTCAGAGTGCAGGGACCTCCCGTCTCCGATTTCCTGAAAACAGGGCAGAGGGTCCAATACAGATCTCTTGGAACCATTTACTGTGACTTCGGACGCGCCGTTCTACGGTCTTTGAATGTGTTCACTCCAAGCGTTTACGTATATCCCTAACGAGCTTCAGATGATCGACACCGAACGCCAGTGTCGAGACAGAATAAGCGACCGCCAACCTGGGCTATTGCGTCTTCCTCTAGCTTCAAGAGCTAACCGAAACTGCCACGACATCTAGTTGAACGCAAACCCTTTATCCTGCCAAAACATTTCTGCCGGGAGACGGTCTGGCCACTTACCTGGTACAGGGAATGCAGGAAAGTGGAGTCGACACCTGGCGACATCAGTCAACGGGAACACAGTCCCGCCCCTGCTATTTCAGCTTTTTGACCAGGGCTTGCCTAGCCGAAAAAAGCGCAGGACTGTAGCACTCTTGGAGATTAGCAGCCGTTCGTCCAAATCCCATATCCATGTCTTCGATGGGGGTCACTGAGCATCTCAATTGACAAGCCACCATCAACAACACGGCTGCAATGCAACCCCCTCTGACTGAGGAAGGGTCTCACGACCAGTGTGCTGGAAGTCTGCGAGACTCGATCCATGCAGGACGCCGAGAAGCTTTCATGCACATGTGCCTCCTTTCGAACACTGTAGAGCTTTCAGAACTATCACCGTATTAACTCCTACACCCGCCCTAGGACAGACAATCGTTCGGCAACCTCATCAACATGCTGACGCCCACCCTTTCAAGCCCAAGCGGGGTCGTTCCAGGCCTAGCCGTGCCTGAAGGATGCTCCAGTGGGCCCGGTCCGCCACCATCCCCCGAGCGCCCATGCCAAGGAGCCTCAAACATATGTCCTCCCCTCACTCCCCTCAGCAGGGACAATGGCCGGTCTGACGCTCTGCAGGCAAGTCGCTGTCGCCGAATCTCCAGCAGCCTCGACGAGCCGTGGAGCGTGCTCACGGCATCATTGAGTACTGAAGTAGTAGTGCATCGAGGGACGGCATTTTCGGACTGCTGTCTCAAACCGTCGGTTTATTTTGCATGACTAGAGTTTAAGCCTTCGGGTGAAGGTAACCTTTCAGCGAATCACGAAATGGATGTGCATGCACTTGTAGCAGCCAATCCTGGCCAATAGACGGTTTCGCCCTATCAAAGTTACAGACTGGTTGCGAAATGCCGCGTCCGCAGAAGAACTATCTGGGGAGACGTGCCCTAGCGTAGTAGTCAGCCCGTCTCCGGTCTCTACTGTCGACTTGCAGCAGGTCAGGGTCATGCACGGAAAAGAGGATGGGAGCAGTCGGCTGGCTGCTGGATACATACAGTCATTTCCATGGATAGGTGCTGGATGCATGAAAGTGTGCAGCCCGACCTGTGCTTAGGAGTGCTCAGCATTCATACGTACTCCACCATAATGCAACTATTCCGCTTTTGAAGAGTCTTCAGGACCTCGAATTATGAACCCTATCCGCCATGGCCACAGTGCAAGTGGCCGTCTCCCATGCACCGAAGGGACGTGAACAAGTCGATTCGGGTTTCGACAGAGCTTTGCAGGCCTAGCGTGGGCGGCTGATTCCCTCTCCGAGTGCGCGGCTGTCTCAGCTTCACAAAGAAGATGTTCTCCTTCTTCGCTTTCTCTATCAGCATGTCGCCTCGATTCACTGATTTGCTGTTACAGGAAATTGGCTCCATCAGGTTTGGGCTGACAATATCAGGCTTGACCTCGTTGTACGCGCCAGATGAAGGGCCCTGGAGCCCAACCCAAGGATACGCTGCAAACGACCACCCCTATGTAGCTTCAAGAGAGGACTTCGCAAAACAGGTGTAAGCTGAATAAACTAATTTAGGTTGCTATCAATGGGAGCAGGCGGCAAGCTGAATTTGGTTTAATAGCGGCTTGTGCGTGTGTCACGTATAAACCTCGATCGCCCCTGTGATGCCGGACAGGGCTTGACCACGTCCTACTCGCCCTCTGAACCCGAATACAAGGCCTGAAATTTACTTACCGTTGGATAGTAGGGAATGGAAGGATGGTAGTAATAGTAGTTAAAATTATACCCCATTCCTCCATTCCCTACTAACCAACGGTAAGTTTAGGCAGGTGGACCGTTGAGGCGAGGCACGTGCAGCCTCCTTACGCAGGAGCTGTTCCAGGCGCTGCTCGTACCTTTTTCCGTCCCAGGACGTTTAAAGAGACGACTTGATTGAACAAGGAACTACCAGTTAAGTGCTATCTACAGTCTGAGTAGCGCGCCGATCTATATTTACTGTATGCACTTTTTGCCAGCTGTTGTGGAGAAGGGTTGAAAGGAGTCGCAGCTGGGGATCATTCCACCGTCTGGGCACGCTTTTTTCTAAAGTGCACAAGCATTTCGGCAGCACACAGATTCAGGGTCGCGAGAGGCCGTGCCGTACATACATGTATAACGTGCACGCACATCATCGTGAGCCGCCTGTGGCGGGGTGGAAGAACGAACAAGTTGCCACAACAAGGATCGAGGTACTGCCTGTCTGCTCGATGTGCTTGCAACAGCAAGGCGACACCCGCCACCAGGATCACCTTCGGATTCTGGGATTTCCAAACTAGCTTGCATCGAACACCCAGCATGGCTACTAAGACATCCCTATGACAAAAGGTGAACCTACTCCTGGAGCGTGCGCTTCAGAATGCTTACGCAGCCTCGGAAGCTCTTCCAAGGCTTTCCATGTGCAAGGGATGTGGGGTGACGGCTTTCAACAACATGTTCAAAGCCTGTTGACACTCACACTCATGACTGGCAAGGTCTCAAACGACAGTCTGACAAGTCTCCAGCTGTCATGGTCGTGAAGCCTGTATGGCCGTGAAGTCCGTAGTAGACTGTGAACTAAGCATGCTAAAGTTCTGCAGCAAAGCTGGAAGTTATGGGGCTGTTTGGCTTCGGAGTTTGCATTCTCGCGCTGCAGCGGTCATACGGTGAGCATTCGGGATTTGCAAGTCAAGGCCGAAAGGCCTTGACATGTTCCTTGGATTGGAAAAGCTGGATTGGAACACCTGAAAGAAGCTACAGACTATGGATGGGCGAAGAAGTATAGTCGGAAAAGTAACAGTCTTCGAGGGAGACCGTGTGGAACGAGCCCCACGCACACACAACCGGACTGACGACTGAAAATGCTGCCGGGTCTCCCAAGTCATGATCGCGGGCCAACGAACGACCCAGTTTGGGTCTGCCACCAGAGCTTCCAGGCCCTGCCACGCAGATGGCCAATCTGATGGTTTCTACCAAGATCACCGAAACGAAGCCACCGCGGTTTATGGACACATCAACCCCAAAACAAAACATGGGGGTACCATGCCTGAGAGTCTTTTCCACATCAGGTTCACCACGCCAACAGCCGTACCACACACATAGATCGCGATCCCCAGAGGCCCATAAACGTCGTACAACTTTACAAGGTAATGCTCGGGCCGACGTGGGCCAGACTCGAAAGCACGGAGAACCTAGACCGAGACATTTCTGAAGTACCACAAAGCCAAGCGGTGCAGCTTGATGTGAATGTTGCACTACAGCCGAAAAGGATACACCAATGTGCAGCCACTGTTCACTTCAACATGACAAGAACTCCACGATGCCACTGTCGCTTTTAAACAGTTGCAGGGGGATGATGTTGGCAACGTGGCTTTCCGTGAGAGTTCATGTGTTTCGGGCACGTCGTGGGACGATTGCCGCAGCTTAACGAGCTAAGACGATTATAGGCGTCATGACCGATGCGTTCGGAAAAAATGCGGTATCTACAAACTTCTGTTGACGTCGACTTAGCTTTAGCGTCATCCATGATATCAAGATCCAGGGCACACTCTGGCCAACGAAAGCCAAAGAGGTGAGCCAGAGAAGAGCGGCGTGCATCACACCCACCAGGAGAGTGTTGGCCAAAGTCACCCCGCGCCAGTGCAGAAGTGCGACATTCCGAAGAACAACCTGTACTCTACCCCGGCCCCCAATGTGTAGAAACACTGCGCGCCAAGAGGTACGCAATAACTGAATTAACAAGCGAAGCAGTAACGAAATTAGTCTAACCATCTGTATATATATATATATATCTAAACACATGTAGGTGCTGTATGAATATGTGCGTTTGTAGTGTAGACACATAGACACATGGTACAAGTCCGTATCACGTATATGGCCATATTCGTTTAGTTTCTGTTAAAAACTACATGAACACGATGCACCTGCGCAGGAACGTGCATGCCGCCTCTTAGTATCTGCAAGCTAGTCAGCCCTGTCCCTCCGTCGCCTCCACGGAGAAGATCTGCGAGGCTAAGGAGCAGGCGAAGGTCGCACCAACGGCTTGCAGGATGAAGCCAAAGAGACTCGGCTTCCTGTCACGGAAGAGACTGGTTTTAGGGAAAATGGGTGCCGAAAAGAGCCTCTCTAGCTCTCCGAAGAAGCCTACTAAAGGCAGTGACAAAGGTTATCTGGGCTTGCAGAAACCACCATCGGGCCTTTTCAACTTCCGCAACCGTTGTTCCTAATTCTGCCGTGGACTTCTTAAATACTAGTTTGCCCTTAAATTCGTCTGCTTAGAATAGGCTACGCTAGGAACGGTGACGCCGAAGACACGCAGAACAATACTACTGGTAGCAGTTTACATCATATTGCGCCCATTCCGCAAAGCTTTGTAGACCTGGACCTGCTGAGCCCTCAAGCTTTCGCAGGATCCTCTAAACTTTAAGCGTTAAGCCCTGCATCCACTGAACAAGACGAGGCTCCTGGGCGGCAGGGCTTCGACCTGCAGGCTGGAGACTCTTTGAAACATACTTCTGTAGAGGCAGAAGTTGGCTTTCGTCTTGAGTTTCCATCTAAAGACTTGCCGCAAGGGATATGCATTGAAGGGTCCATAGAAAAATATCCAAATCTGGACACACTCAGATTCGAAGTCCAAATGAAGAGTGGAGTCATGGGGGGTTGATCATATTGATCCCGCGTGCTGGACAGAAAAGTTGCTCGTCCACCTCAGACCGTAAAACTGATCATGCCGTTTGTACTTTGCGTGTACATACTTACGGATTCTTGCCACTTGTCTAAATCGGGTGCCCAAGTATGCAAATTCCACAATACACGCATGGAGTTACCAGGACAAACGAGGATAGTTGGAAAAACGACCATTAAACAGCTATTGCCACTTGACCAGTTGCTCTAGGGGTACCGCAGAACATCCGTCTGTGCATCAGGTCGTCTTCGGCATGTGCTTTAAGGGATCTGAACGAAGACTAACCACTCCATTGCATTCCCCATGGCGCCCGCCGCCCGCGAGTTGCACAGGTGCCGCAACCCCTGAAGGCCTCGCCGTCACCATCCTGGGCCTCACCGTCACGTGCAGACACCACTGGTAGCAGGTCGTACCTGCGAAGACATCCACATGGATGGAATGAACAGGCTGCGCTCTGGGAAGAATCCCGGTGCAGAATCGTTCGAGCAACTTAGGCGAGGTTTAGGGCGACAAGAGGAGAACTTGAGACGTCTCTATTGAACAGTGTTGCTACAGTATCGTCCGAGTCAATGGGATAGAAAAGGAAGCCGACACATTGCATGGAAGGAGGTCGAACTCCCACACACATGATGCATCCAGCAGTTTGCCCGTGTACATCCCAAGATCACGACAAATCTTGATTCAAGAGAAGCCGTAAGGCACGACGTCAATTTCAGTAGATGCAACAAGCCTCCACAGTGCAAATGCATGTTCGACTATAAACCCATATTCTCACGCCCGGCGGATAAGGCTCTGTCGGAAGACACGGTGGATAGTTCGGGTGTCGTAGACACAATGGCAAAATAGCCGAAGCTTTCCACTTCCACCTACACAGCGCACAATGACCGGCTAGCTTCTGAACACTCCGTGTTCTGTACTACATCACTGAACACTCTTCAGGACACAGACGTCCCTGACAGCCCGCCACATAAGAATGAGATAGAACGAGCCTACAGTCCAGGCCAAAGTGAGACAACCAGCTTGAAGCCAAAATCCTCCGGGCTACAAGTTGAAACTAACGCGCTATTCGACTTGTGACCTCGCCCGACTTGAAGCTAGAGAAGCATGCAGATACATCAGTACATGGATCCATATGCTTCCCGTTGTCAAGGGGAGGGGCTGCATTTGGGTTCATACTTTCGAAGGTGCCTGATTGCGCAGGTGGCCGTGCCGTTTCCCAAGGAGTCCACCGACATGCCCTGCGTGGACCAGCGCTGCTCGACCTCGTGCCAGAAGGCGCATTCCTCGGTCAGGGCTTGGACATGCGGACTTCAGGCTGGCTTGGGCCTGGAGAAACCTCTGTCGGTCACGAAACTGCGCAGTGGCCATCGAAAACCCTTTAGCACACTTTGTGCAGCCTCATTTCCCTGACGTGCCATCCGAAAGCAATTCTGCAAGCAATTGTTCGAACATCTCGTGCCAAACTACTGCCGAGAGTCCGCAGAAGGATCCTCTTCGAGAACCTGCAGCCCGAGCCTGTGAGAGCAGGAATCGGCCGTGAGGTCTATGTGGCGGTGATGAAGCCCTCATGAAAATGGATGAACACACTGGCAACAGGTTGTGCTTGCAGGGCAATAGCCAACCCACTGTTTGGGAAACTGAGTTTGAAGTGTAAAGCGTGCGGGCTCCCTTGACCTCGTTGTGTTGGCAGTTCAAGCAAATGGAAAGTGAAAGGATACCGGCTCCCTTCACCACGTTGTTGGGGCAACAAAACAGGACGCGACACGAGGCAGCGCTGTCTTCACCCCGCTGTTTGCGCAACATCACACACACTTCACCGAGCTTTTTGGGCAACACCACTTTCAGGTGAAAGGAGGCCGGGCTTTCCTTCATCGTGATGCTTCGGCAACAAACGTCCAGAGGAGGTTGGGCTCCCTACACCCCGCCATGAAGCCAACAAGAAACGAGGGCCGGGACGGCCGGGGGGCTGAAGAATGATTGCAGGTCTGTCAGAGCCCACCAGGAAAGAACTGGCAATCCTTCCGGGCCGGGTAGAGCTGAAGGATTTTTGGAAATCTTTCAAAACCCAGCGGGTGGGGCTGAAGGATACTCGGAAATCCTTCAGGATCCACCCGATTGGGGCTCAGGGATTCGGGCTCCCTTCACCCGAGTTTTCGGACAAAAAATGGGAGGTGAAAGGAGTCCACGCTCCCTTCACCACAGTTTTCGGGCAACAAAGAAAGAGGGCGGGGTCCCGTCACCGTAGATTCAGGCCACAAAGCCGGAGGTGAAAGGAGGCCTGATTGTCTTCACCGCGCTGTATTGCCAACAGTGAGAAGGCAGGGCCACGACACAGGATAAAGCTTCATTGTCGAGCTCTTCTATGAAAGGCTGTAAATGACTTCGGTTGCGAACTCTGCCAGAACCTCAGCGCTCCTCATCTTTGTGGACATGCAGGATTCCAGAAGGCTGCATCCCTTGTGCAGTGCATGTCTGCTTGTAATTCCTGAAATGCAAAGAGCCACTGTCAAGGAAAGACTTGACGAGCCCAGAGGATATATGCATCCATGACATCAGTTTTCCAGTGAAAGCCCTAAGAAGACACCAAGACTTATGACACCACTTTGCGAAGTCCCCGGGTCCTGATCGGATCTTCCGATGTCGTTTCGAGCACAGCGCCCTCAGCGTTGAAGAAGTTCATGCTCCTGAGCTCTGGAACCCGGAGCTTCGCATGACGAGCTGCTCCTAGTGCTGGGAAGCTACGTCTCCCGGAGCAGAACATGGGTTCGCATTGTGTCGAGGGACATCCATAACGGTGTGGTGCAGAGCAAACAAAGCAGGTCCCTGCAGGTGGAAGACACTCTGGACTGACTGTTGCCGTGTGACTGTGAGGGTGCGTGGCACGGACCTTTGCATGCCTACGCCTGTGCCGCAACGCCTTGGAGATGCTTGGAAGATGTTCTAGAAAACACCTGTCCGAAGAAAATGTGTTCCCGATGTTCGGAGGTTGGTGCCGAAATAGTCGTCGTTCCGCATTAAAGCCAGGCGGCAACGGATCCGCAAGCAATCGGATGCCCTGCGGCTCACTCGCGGCAGCGAGCAGCTTGTACGCCTCAGCTCGAAGAAATTGAGTTTCAGCCAGCTCAGAGAACATGGGCTGAACCAGTTGCAGTGCGAACCGGGCCGGCTGGGGATTGTGTACTGCACTTGGAGGCCTTCGGCTATGGCCTATCTGTATGCTGATTGACGCCCGCTGCCCCTATCCGTTTCCATGTTTGTGCTGTCTCCAGATATCCAGGGCTATGGTACAGGATGTCGTCATATCAGCCCTCATTGAGCTCAATACACGGACCGCCCTGCTGATAGCGCTGGAAGCTAGAGAAAAAGCCCGACAACCCGAAACCCTTTATGCAAGGTAGCATGGGCCTTGCAAGACTGCGCCAGCTGATAGCCCTGTTAAAAAAAACCGGGGCAGTATCCGGTGGGGGACTTAGCTTCCTCAAGGCTTTTGAGTCACGGTTCCACCCATTGATCCATACCCCGTATACATGTTGCTTTCGTCTGGACATCTTTGATAGGGCCCTTGGGCCAGAATGGTTGCATCCGAAGAGGCCTACTTCCAGTTCTGCGGATCATGGAGACTTCATCGGGGTTCCGTTTGAGGACTGCCGTGCAACTGCCACCATTGGGCCGCATGTTCCGAATATGGTGTTGTGAACCCGAGCATTGTATGAGCCCCTCTGCAGGACCTGAAAGCCGCCAAAACACAATGCCATGCACCGCAAACTCTGACAGAAAGCATCTCACAAAGGGAGTACCGGTGCCGAAACGGACGGCTTGCAGCCGGATGGCAAAGGATTCGTTCGTGAAGCTCGCAAGGCTGATCACGATGACGTCGTCTGGATCTGTCTGAAGCTCCCGCAAGAAAGACACCTTGAACGTAGGGCCCCGGGCACAAGTTCGGCTTACACTTCACTTTCATAGAAGGAATCCAAAAGGCCAAGGCCCATCCACTCCGTATCCCTTGGATATCACCAACTCCCGCACACGGCGAGGAGTTGCCAAAAGGGGAGTGTAGACAAGGGGATAGCCGCGTGATACAAGAAACTTGCCCCTCCTTAGGTCGAACCCAAACAGTTTGCAATCATTCCCCCTATAAGCCCTAACCCAAAACCATCCTCAAAGTTTTGATGACGTTTCTGAGGCTCAGGTCTCAAAGCATCAGGGGGCCCAGAAAGCAATTTCACAGAAGATTCCCCCATATCATTTCAATGAATTCCATGTAGACAGGAAGAGCCACCGAACCCGGGCAAGCTTCTTCAGTACTCATAGGATCCCGGAGTCTGTATGTACTTTCAATGCATTCCTACATCAAAACTACAGTATCCACCCAGCCCAACAAAATGAGCCATCTGAGAGCCCAGTGATGTAGAACTGTAGAACCGCCACGGAAGCTTCTATGTGGAATCTTCTTGCGGCCAGGTATCCGGCAAGTCGATCTTGGCGTTCTCGTAGTCCACCTAGTTCATGGTTGGGATAGGATTCAACATGTACATTTTTTCCTTTCTGGGTTTAAGTACCCATAAACAGGCAAAATGATACCCAACGATGACGAAGCCACGATGACCGAGGTGTCCGTGACTCGATAGGCGTAGGTGCCGATGTCCGAGCCGTCAGAAGCCTGAATGGATCAGGGTTCTACTCCGGCTTAAGCCCACAGTATCATAGTAGTATAGTAGTAGAGTATTATAATAATTTAGTAGTATAGTATTAGAGTATTAGGGTATTATAGTATAGTATTGTAGTAGTGGTGTAAAGACCTCGAGAACTGACGAAAAAGAGCGAGCAGCTGCAGGCCGCATGAGCATGCGCGGGCAAACAAGATAAAAGGTAGAATCGTAGCCGATTCGTGAACAAACGCAAAAAAGACCCCAGCGCTGTGTTGATGCGGTTGAGAGCCAAAAGCAAGCGAGATCGAAACTTCAAGTAACCTGTGCAAACAGAACCTCCACAAACAAAGACATTCTTAAACACGCACGCATAGGCATAGTCCCCATCGGAAGCTACAGGGAAATATGGCCAAACTGAGAGCATCGTTTGAATCTTTTGCCTTGGATGGGAAGGGGTATATAGCATGTTATAAAGCCTACGGTCTAGAAGCACAGGCAAAAACACAGCTTCAAAATCACCGGCTCAGGGCTGATTCCTATGTACCATGTCACAAAGCTTCCCTAGCACGCCTTCGTGATGAGCTTGAGAAGCAAGCCATCCTCCTCGTTCCCCGTCGTGTTCATGGGCGACATCTCGGCATCCTTTCCCCACAGGAAGCTAGGGGATCACAGGCAGTCTGGTCCACATTTTGTGGCAAAAACAATGCAGAGGGGCGGACATTACACGTCACAGATGAATGAGAAAATCTCTAGAGCAGTGCTCTGAATCTCCTCCAGCATCTTGAAGACTCGGTTCGCAGCACGCGCCTGACGGCGAGCCGAGGCTCGCACCGACAATATCGAGTTTTTTTTGGCAGTTCTGGTTGGGAGAATCCCAGGAGGTGGTAATCACTCTACATTCGGAGACTCTGCCTGTCCTTTCAAAAGGCCCTATCTACGCTTGCCAGCTTTTCTCAATACTAAATATGCCTTCTTGCCAAAACAATACAAAACAACATGTAGTATAATACAACATATATAATGCATTGCAACACATACACAAGAATATGCTGCAATCAAAATAAACGTCTGACTTTGCATCTATTCCCTCCGCAACCCTCGAGCCGAGCCGGATAATCAACGAGAGCTTGAGTCGAGCCGGCTCAGCTATCCTGAGCCCCTAAGCCCTAAACGCAGCCCTCCAGGCGCTTGTCCTGCCCCCCTTCACCTCCCAAGAGTCCTGCGAGAAATTGAGATTGTAGTCTCGTGAGGTGGGTACATCGTTCCAAAGGCTGGGTCGGAGCCGGCAAGGGGCGACTGTTAGTGTTGCAAGCATCACCTCACGGATACCTTACAGAAACGCTTGCCAAGCATCCCTACTAGTTCTAGATCACTCAGCGAACCTCTGAAGCACACATGAAGTGCTTGAAAGGGGCGTGCTCCAAAAGTGCATCCTTCCGAGAATACAGTTCGGCACGGGACGTATTTCACACAACAGAGATTCGGAATGAGAATCCTTTATCGTCTTCCTGTACACGTGCCGGGGCCTTTCGCATCTGCACTGCCTGCACCTCCTGTGTGGCTTCGGAAGCCAACATGTCAACGCTTCCTCGCCGCACGGCTTGATTATGACGGAGAGGGAGCTGTCGGGGACTCGAGTTTGCTGTACGCCAAACACAAGCTGAAATTTTAAGGCGTGATGCTTTACCGCATGCCGCTTGCACGGGATGCTTCTGGGGTACATGCGAGCACTCAGCACTGGTTCCCCTACAGCCGCGGAACCCCTTCCTGGAGCAGATTAACAAAATTTACTTCCCAGCTTTGTAAGCTGTCTTCAAGCTTCTTAGGCATGGAAGCTGCTCGATCACACAATGCGGTGTCATTCCGAGTTTGTAACACACGGCGTCCCCGAAGTTGAATTGGACAGCTCTTGCCTGCGGTGAACGTCAAGGTCGTAAGGGTCGTGCTTGAAGACGTCGAGCTTCGAGAGGTGCTGGTTGTGGATGATGTCGTTGTCCATGTGGTGGTTGACGAGGAAGTGCTGCTGGAGCTGCTGGATGTACTCGAAGATGAAGTTGACGTGGAAGTGCTGGAGGACGATGAAGTGGAGCTGGTAGTCGTAGTTGACGTGGAGGTGGATGTGCTAGTTGTGCTGGAGGCTGTAGAGCTTGTACTTGTAAACGAACTTGAGGACGAGCTGCTGGATGATGATGTGGTAGAGCTGCTCGTTGTAGTCGTGGAAGTACTAGATGTACTCGATGTGCTTGTGGATGAGCTTGATGTAGAAGTTGTGCTTGTGGAGGTTGTGCTGCTGGAGCTGCTTGTCGTACTTGTGGAAGAAGTGGATGTACTCGTAGTGCTGGTGGACGTTGTGCTGCTGGATGAAGTAGATGTGGAAGTTGTGCTTGTGGAGGTCGTGCTGCTGGAGCTGCTTGTCGTACTTGTGGAAGAAGTGGATGTACTCGTAGTGCTGGTGGACGTTGTGCTGCTGGATGAAGTAGATGTGGAAGTTGTGCTTGTGGAGGTCGTGCTGCTGGAGCTGCTTGTCGTACTTGTGGAAGAAGTGGATGTACTCGTAGTGCTGGTGGACGTTGTGCTGCTGGATGAAGTAGATGTGGAAGTTGTGCTTGTGGAGGTCGTGCTGCTGGAGCTGCTGCTCGTGCTCGTGGAGGAGGTAGATGAACTCGATGTGCTAGTGGATGAGGTTGATGTCGAAGTTGAGCTTGTGGAGGTGGTGCTGCTGGAGCTGCTGGTAGTACTTGTGGATGATGTGGAAGTTGTGCTTGTAGAAGATGTGCTGCTGGAGCTGCTCGTTGTGCTCGTGGAAGAGGTGGATGTGGTTGTTGTGCTGCTGGTCGATGACGATGTAGACGTTGTGCTTGAAGAGGTCGTGCTGCTGGAGCTGCTGGATGTAGTCGTGGATGAAGTTGCCGTGGAAGTGGTGGACGACGATGAGGTGGAACTGCTCGTCGTGCTCGTGGATGATGTCGATGTTGTTGTTGTGCTTGTCGAGCTGGACGTGCTCACAGTAGAAGTGCTACTGGAGCTGCTGGTCCTGCTCGTGGAAGAAATGGTTGCACTCGTTGTGCTGGTGGATGTGGTGCTAGTGGTTGAAGTTGAAGTGGCAGTTGTGCTTGTAGAAGATGTGCTGCTGGAGCTGCTTGTTGTGCTCGTGGAAGAGGTGGATGTCGTTGTTGTGCTGGTAGAAGACGTGCTGGTGGATGAGGTTGACGAAGAAGTCGTGCTTGTGGATGTTGTGCTTATTGAGCTGCTGGAAGTGAGGGAGGTTGATGTGGATGTAGAACTGCTGGATGTGTGTGACGAGCTCGTGGATGAAGTCAAAGTCGCAGATGTGCTTGACGAAGACGTGCTGGAAGTACTGCTCGATGTTGCTGTTGTCGCGGTGCTGGATGTCCTTGTAGATGATGTTGATGTAGACGTCGCGCTTGTTGTGCTAGATGAAGTCGCAGTCACGCTACTCGAGGTGGATGTCGTGAATGTCCTGGTGGAGGAGGTTGTGGTGGTGGGCGGAACGCCGAAATCGATTTCTGGTAAGTTGTCCCCCATCTCGGCCGAGCTAGTGCCGAGATGCCCAGTGTCTCCCAAGCCATTCTTGCCAAAATCACCTGCTCGGGAAGTCTTGGTTGTGATTGTTAAAACGGTGACAAACTTCAGCGATGAGTGTTTCTAAACTTACCCCTGATTCAGATTGCTTGCCTCGTCCCCAGCATTTGACTGCGTTGTCGTTCAACAGAGCACAGACGTTGTACTCACCTGCAGAGACCTGGTGCACGGTCTTGCCACTGCCCACGTCGACTGGCGGAAGAAAGTCTCCCATTTCATTCGGCCCATCACCAACCGTTGCGACGGTTCCACCCAAAACACCATACGTCGTGCCATCCCCCCAACATTTCAGGGTGTCATCGTTCAGAATGGCACACACATGGTAACGGCCGGCAGTGATTTGCTTCGCTGTCTTTCCAGTGCCCAGATCAACGACTGGAGCATCTGTGCTGGCTCGGTTCTGCGTGTCTCCATATCCCAGGACACCCTTGGAGTCAGAAGCACGTCCGAAGCACTTCACGGTGCTATCATCGAGTAGGACGCATGTGGCATACTCTGCCAGCGCCATTTGGGTCACCGTGCGACCTGCTCCCACATCGATGGTATCGAAGCCCAGGCGTGCCTGACTGTTCTTGCCGAGCATGCCGTTGTCTGCACGGCCCCAGCATTTGGCCGAACCATCCGTCAGGATGGCACAAGAATGCCAGAAGGATGCGAACACGTCGGTTGCTGTAGTTCCTAAGTTCACTTCCGGCAAATGGTCTCCGATGTATTCGGGAGCATGTCCCATCATGTGTGGCGATAGGCCGTTGCCAATGCGCTCGTAGTGGCCTCTTCCCATGCATTTCACGGCACCGTTGTCGAGGACCATGCATGTCCATGTGTCTCCACATGCCACCTTTGAAACGGTACGCCCTGAACCCACATCCACTGCAGGAAGGTTTTCACCCATCTCACCTGCAGCATCACCACGGGTCAGTTGGTCTCCCTGTCCCGTTTGGCCCTGACTTCCATGGCCCCAGCACTTGAGAGAGCTGTCATCCAGCACCGCGCAGGCGTGCAGCTCGCCTGTGCACACATGTGTCGGCGTTCCACCCAAGTCAAGCACCGGGGTGACGGCGATCATGCTGCTTGAACTGTCTCCTCTGTTGTCGGTATCGCCCAAGCCGAGCTGCCCGTGACTGTTGTACCCCCAGCACTTCAACTCGAAGTTATGCATCAAAACACACCCCGAGCTCGTCGCTGCACTGCGGACCATCAGCTCGTGCGGTATGTACGTAGGCGGGCCGACCGTAGTCGTTGTGGAAGTAGTCGTTGTCGTTGGTGGGGCTCCGAAATCGATGTCTGGCAAGTTGTCTCCCATCTCGCCCGAGTTAATCCCGACATGCGCCGTGTCTCCCAAGCCGTTGGTTCCAAAGTCACCTGCTCTGTGAGTCGTTGGAACTGAGTGCTGGGATGTACTGCGGGTTAAGGGGTTGAGAAACCTTACTTGTACGTCCAAGCGCCTCGTCCCCAGCATTTGACTGCATTGTCGTCCAACAGAGCACAGACGTTGTACTCACCTGCAGAGACCTGGTTCACGGTCCTGCCACTGCCCACGTCGACTGGCGGAAGAAAGTCTCCCATTTCATTCGGCCCATCACCAACCGTTGCGACGGTTCCACCCAAAACACCATACGTCGTGCCATCCCCCCAGCATTTCAGGGTGTCATCGTTCAGAATGGCACACACATGGTAACGGCCGGCAGTGATTTGCTTCGCTGTCTTTCCAGTACCCAGATCAACGACTGGAGCATCTGTGCTGGCTCGGTTCTGCGTGTCTCCATATCCCAGGACACCCTTGGAGTCAGAAGCACGTCCGAAGCACTTCACGGTGCTATCATCGAGTAGGACGCATGTGGCATACTCTGCCAGCGCCATTTGGGTCACCGTGCGACCTGCTCCCACATCGATGGTATCGAAGCCCAGGCGTGCCTGACTATTCTTGCCGAGCATGCCGTTGTCTGGACGGCCCCAGCATTTGGCCGAACCATCCGTCAGGATGGCACAAGAATGCCAGAAGGATGCGAACACGTCGGTTGCTGTAGTTCCTAAGTTCACTTCCGGCAAATGGTCTCCGATGTATTCGGGAGCATGTCCCATCATGTGTGGCGATAGGCCGTTGCCAATGCGCTCGTAGTGGCCTCTTCCCATGCATTTCACGGCACCGTTGTCGAGGACCATGCATGTCCATGTGTCTCCACATGCCACCTTTGAAACGGTACGCCCTGAACCCACATCCACTGCAGGAAGGTTTTCACCCATCTCACCTGCAGCATCACCACGGGTCAGTTGGTCTCCCTGTCCCGTTTGGCCCTCACTTCCATGGCCCCAGCACTTGAGAGAGCTGTCATCCAGCACCGCGCAGGCATGCAGCTCGCCTGTGCACACATGTGTCGGCGTTCCACCCAAGTCAAGCACCGGGGTTACGGCGATCATGCTGCTTGAACTGTCTCCTCTGTTGTCTGTATCGCCCAAGCCGAGCTGCCCGTGACTGTTGTACCCCCAGCACTTCAGCTCGGAGCCTTGCAATAAGAGGCACCCGGAGCTCGTCGCCGAACTGCGGACCATCAGCTCCTGCGGCACGTATGCTGCAGAAGCAGGAGTCTGCAAGAAAATCAGCCATAGCAGGGCTGAGCGTTTGATTGCGACGGCCATGGTGGCTCGGAAAAACCCGCCGTCTTCTCAAATAAAGCTTCACCGGCTTCACGTGCCTGTCGTGAGAGAACGTGAAGCATGGAAAAGGTTTTTGAGGCTTCTTGAGCATTCAAGATATGGCAGTGCTTTCATTAAGAGCATGCTTGGAAACATGTGTGCAGGAGCTATCTTTGTTAGGCAGAAGCGCCAGATGCGCTCCAATGTGAGAATGAAGCTGACCTTCTCGGCGAGAAAAAAAGCTGCAGGGCAGGGCTCAAACGTTCTAACTTGCAAGTGGACATCACCTACTGAAGCTCCGGTTTGGCCTCGCCCCTGTCACAGTTCGGGCAGACATGGGGAGAGCACGTGCCAGCAACGCCACAGCTACGGCTCCAAAGATCGAAACCCGAACGATCCGAACACGGCTCTATCAAGAAGATTACTTGGATTTTGTCTACAATACATAGGGAACTATGGCTTTCCCAGTTTACTCTCCTATCGGAGAAGTAAGGAGAGATGGCACCATCATGAGAGGCGGCATTGATCTGCGAGACCATCGCAAACTAATCAAACGCATGCCGTCTTTCGGGTTTCCTCAGACTCTACTGCCCTCACATGGGCAGGTGGTTCTCAGCCCTCTGCGGAAGTGATGTACATACAACCGGCCTTCATGCGACCTTCGTCAGGAAACGTTCATTTTCGGGCGTCACGACTCAAGGCTTAAACAGTTTCGGGTCTGCAACCTCACAAGGAAGCAGGTTCAGCAAGGGAGGTTGTGAGGCCTTCAGTCCAGCATGGAGACCTGAGAAGTGGCGCGAATATCGCGAACCACCTCGCCCCCAAACCAATGGGAAACTGGATTGTAAAAAACCGGCCCACACCATCCTGCTGACCTAATGTTAAATGTCCAGAATTTTCCCCCCTTCTCAGGGGACGCGATGCCTCGGTGGCATCACCTTGCAGTCTTTCATCGGCCGGCCAAACGTTGTCCACTTGGCAATCGGCCCGTTGTGCTGGAGCCCGTCATAGCCGGTAAACATCTCGGCGATGACGCCGTCTTTGTGGGCCACGGTGAAGTGGTGCCCATCGAAGTCGCCAAACCGGTAGTTGCCAATCTGCACGAAGCGGTCGCCAAAGCTCACACCCCTTGGAGGTCCAACGGGACGAGCCCAGATGGCCTTTCCTCGATGATGCGACTTTGCGTGGACGTCTGCTCCAGGCACCAGACCCCCGTTGTGATTCCAGAACTGTATGACATCGAAGTGCCTATGAGTGAGGATCACGGAGTCGTAGCCTTGCCCTTCGTCCGCATCCGCGCCAAGCCGAAAATTACCGATCTCAATGAAGCGATCTCCGAACTTCAAACTCCCGACGTTGGCATGGTAAAGCTCCTTTGCCTCCCGCCACCAAGTGTTGTGACGACGGCTTGCATCTCCTCGAGGCAATCACGGATTGGACTTCGCAAGTATACAGTCGTGCATGGCAGGCATGATAGAACCCAACTGAAGATTGACCTCCGAAGGCCCACACACTTCCGCAGGCGTGCAACAATGGGATTTCCCTCCGTCTTGGAAGCCACCGGCGAATTTCCGATTTCGAGGGCCTCCACAGCCCTCCTTCCAACGTTCAACAGAGCCCCAAGCCGGACACCCGAACTCCGACGAGTGTCAGCTTGCACTCAGCTTGCTGTTCGGGCTTTTCTCAAGGACTCCGGAGCTAGATTCTAGATGGTAGAACACTTGGGGGCTAGGACCACTTCAACAGGCTGGCAGAAAGGGAGGCGATTCGAGCATCGGGCATGGCTGACTTGACTGCCTGGCCCTCTATAATCCAGGCTCGGCCTTCCATGGGACGGTGGTAGGTTTGCGGTTTGCATTTGCCAAGAGTGGTGATGCTTCACAAGAATACAAGCACAGTTTGCAGAGCCCTTGTCCGCCGAGGTTTGTCTGCAACCCGCCGTCGGAGAAGAACGCCTTGGTCGTGGACACTGGAAAGCTGGAAGCTGAGCGGCAAAACTTCAGAGCCAAGAACAAAATCACCCTATAAGCCCTAAACCCTGAACCCTACAAGCCCTCAGCCTTCAGCTTTAGTCCCAGAAGCCTTGGAGACGAGGCCGGATCGGTGGGAGATGGAGAATGCTTCGGCCCAATAATTGCCCGTAGGACTCACCCGATATTCCCAAGCGCTCTGCGCAATCCGGAAGTCACCGATCTGAATGAATTTGTCACCTGACTGTCTCTCGAAAGGTTCCGGGCTTTAGGACGTTAGGGCAGTCAGTCCCGTCGGCCTTGCCTGCCGTGATTCCAGGACATAGCCCCATGACATCCTCTCGTTGACAGGGTTGAGGCGGCAAACGTGTCAGGATTCAATTAAAGGGCACAGGGCGGGCAGGAGTCTACGACTGTAGGCTGGTAAGGACTGGGCTTGGATGTATCCTCCAAACTGCTGCAGTGGTACTGCATTGGCCGGTAGATGACGTGGCGCGTGAAATCGTTGTAGTCCTGGTTCGTGTGAACTTGTCCGGACGAGGTGAAGCGGCTCACGGTGTGCTTGAGATGACCGTCCACATGCGTCAAAAGCAGATCATCGCCCGAATCCATCTGCCCGATCCGGAAGTTGCCGATCTGTAAGACTCGATCCCCATACATGACACGTGTAGGCCCGGCACGCCCGGCACTGTCTTTGTTCGCGTGTTCTCCCCACCAACCGCTCCACTTCTCCGAGGCCGCTTTGTCGTGCGTTTCCTTGCCTAACCACATCGTCGCGTCATGGCCCCGGAAGTTCACACCGATGAACTCTGGATGAGAGATGCTCATGTGGTTCTTGTCCCCTGCCATAATGCGGAAGCTCCCAATTTGGATGAAGTCCTTGCCGAAGGTGATGCCGTAGGGGAAACCAAGCGGCCTTCTCCAAAGTTGGGGGTCATTTCTTGCAGGGAACACCGTGCCATCGTGCCTGTACATGTGGGCGTTAATGCCATTCCTGTGACAAATCCCGAAGTGGCCCGTGTCAAGGGCACCCAATCGCCAGTTTCCGAGCTGGAGGAACCGGTCACCCCAACCTCCCCAGCTCGCGGTGCAGGCTCCGTGCGCCAGCTCGCCCAAGTCCGGACATGTCCAGTCAGCGAGACGTTCCCTCAGCAAGTTCTGCTGCAGGCGATGAAGGCCTTCATGATAGATGTTCGGATTGTAGACGTTTACACCGCCATCGCCGAGGAAGAGACTGATCATGTGCCTGCGCGGACTCATGAGGTAGAAATGATGCCCGTCCGTGTCGCCCATCCGGAATTTGCCGAACTGCACGAACCTCAGGCGAAGGCAAAACTCGCTTCATCTGCCTAAACAGATTCGGACGACATGAAGTCGAGCAACCCCAAGCCTGGAACAACAGCAGCGTTTTCTGCACTTACAGCCTACTCCGCTTCACCACTTTAAACTACAAAGCCTTCAGTTTCAATCCCAGGCACCGCTTTCCGAATGTCAAGCCGACTGGAGGTCCTTCGGGACGGTCAAGGACGTTCCAGTCCTCAGCGGGCAATAGAAAGCGAAGTGCCGATCAGGGTTTCTTTTTGCGATTACGCTTCTTTGGAAGGTGCCTAGGCGGTCAGGGGTTTTGTGCGCCCGGAGACTTAGCGATAGATTCTAGTGTTAGACCCGAGGCTTGTGGATGTCAACCTGCATCAATTGGACCCGTGGGTGGTGCATCGGGTAGACAGAACTCTTGCAAGGCTGGAAGCTTCTCCCAGAACCGAGATTGAACAAATTGCGCAGCTTAAACTAAAATCATTCTGTTGGCTCTGGGACCGCTGCCGGCGGTTCAGTGACATGGACCCACGGAGCAAGGTGCACTTCGGATTCGAAGGCAACCGTGGAGCTACAGCTTCATGGACTGCAACTAACTGCAATCCCGCTTTTCGCAACCGGTTGTTCTACAGTACGGGCCTTCCACCCGAAAGCCAGTGTGCCGGAGCCCCGCATCAGATCTTTAGATCGCTGTAGCCTCAGGCTTTGGGGTGCCTGGGCTCGGAGGTCTACTTCCAGACTGCAAGGCCTATGCCGCGGCTTATGCTCAGTCCTTCTTATTGTGGGGCTGGGCTTGTGCCTCGAGAAAGCCTTAGATCCGAAGCTTTGCTCCCCTGACTTCAGAGTTGAACCGAGAGGCCCTCCGGTGGTTGTGTCCCGGGTGCGTTACGCCGTCAGCTGTGTAGATCACGGCCGTCATCATAGTACGCCGGTGCCTAGGGGCTGTGCTCGTCACAAAGCTATGCATATGATCGGCATTTCAATGCATAAAGAATCCGCAGCAATGCTTGGCAGTCAAACAGTCAGACCATTTCTTTACTGGACCCTTCATAGGAAGACATATGCTTCACCCACTCACTCTTCAGCGTTTGTAGAATGAAGGCCCGTTTGACATGCGCAGGGTTCACGGGGTAGGATCTTGACCATAAACAGTGCATGACTGCATGGCGAAGGGTGCCTACTAGTTACTAGTAGCAAACGGTGATGGTACGGAATTTCTGAATTACGCCGCTGATGCTGTCTACAGTCTATAGGTCCTTCCGTACTGGGCCGTGCAGCCACGGGAACGGAAGTCTCCAATCTGGATGAACTGGAAGCCAAACTTGATGTTAACGGCTCCTCCCAGGACAGGCCTCAAAATCACGCAGAGATGCCACCAGACATGTCTGACATCGACTCTGCGACAAAGCTAAGCCCCAGTCGTCCGGGTCCAGAGCCCGTGATGCCAGTTGTGCGGACCATGCTCAACGTGTCCGTGTTCCGTCCAGAAGACGGGGACCAGGCCATTCTTGGTTCTCGAGCTCTACAGTGGCACGACGACTAGGGCATGCCAGGCACATGCTGAAACTGAGCCTGGGGCCCTGTGCGCAATCACCAGACGTTCGTGGCCGTGGTGTCCATGTCCCGTGACTCCAATGCGGAACTCACCAAGCTCGATGAAGCCATCACCCATTGGGAGATCGTGGCATGCCTGCGCCGCTTCGGTCCGCTGTGGAGTCTGACGGACATTTTCCGGTGGCACGGTCGCGGCCTCCTCGGACGGGGGCGGGGGCGCCTGACCAGCGGTCTTGCACCCGAGGTCTTGCGCGCATGGCCGGCTGTTGAACTCATTCTCATCGGCTGGAATTGTTTTGACCACTGCGCAAAACAGCCGCTGAGGATTTAGCAGCTGGACCAGCGGGATTTGCCAAGGGAGGCCCAGTGCAGAAATAAGGCCCTTGAGTTTCCCAGCAGCCACATCTGCGGCTCCGTTTACGATGTCTGTCATTTGGCTTCCGCCGGGAGCGCATTGCGCTGGTCCGGTGATTACTCTCATCGTCGCTTTCGCGCCTTCTGTCATGGCCCTTTCCAGGCCCCTGACAAGAAGTCGCGGTCGAGAATCTCCCGAAGCGGAGGCGGAAGGTTAAAGCCGGTGACCCCAAAGTCCGAATAGACGGTCATGGCCTTGGTTAGCAGCTGCCAAGGCACTGCTCGGCTCAGTTAATAGAAGGCTACCTCTAAACGCCGAAATACGCACCGACTTCGAACACCCAGACCTACTCCATGATGTGGACCCGGAGGTTAGTCTTCTCCAACTCATGTTATTCAATTTCGGGGTTGACCAGCAGCACTCCTTCAAGAATCCTGAGCCAAAGCCCTCACCTAAACTAAGCCGTCACGTCCAACAGCCAATCGTCCAACCTTCGATCTTGGGACCCGGCTGCCGCTCCACACAATGGTAGCCACGGTGGCGCATTTGCAAAGTCCTCCTGTATTTGTCTCTCGCTCGCTTTCTTTCTCCCCCTCCCTCTCTGTCTCCGTCCCTATCTCTCGACTCTCGATGCGTGCGTGTGTGTGTGTGTGTGTGTGTGTGCGTATGTGTGTGTGTGTGTGTGTGTGCGTGCGTGCGTGCGTGCGTGCGTGCGTGCGTGCGTGCGTGTGTGTGTGTGTGCGTGTGTGTGTGTGTGTGTGTGTGTGTGTGTGTGCGTGTCCGCGCATGCGTACGGCACACCATAGACAAACAGACAGCGAGACAGACAGACAGATCTACATACGTACATTCACACATGCGTACATAAATACATACACACATACATACTGCATGCATGCACTCATTTTCTCTCGAGGAGGTCAGGCCAGGTTTGGGGGACAGTAAATGCATTACATGACAGACACACGACATGACCTGAAATGACTTACATACCATGCCATACCATATCATATACTTACATTAGGTGTTTGATCTTGGGCGACGCCGCATAAGTGAAAAACACATTCCCGCAGATATTCTGCGTTGTCGTCCATGTCCATGACAATCATTTGCCATCAGAACTAAATTTCAGTGGCAAACCGTGTCCTGAAGTGTTGCATGGAGTGCTGCCGTGCATCTACCCAGCCCAACCGAGCAGAAGAGCATAGTGATACATTGTACGTAACAGCCCGTCCTGGAGGGAGAGGCGAACCGCGGTCATGTTGGAGCTCATCTTCGCGGACTTTTCGACCAGGCCAGCAGGACCTTTCTTGTGCCAAACGTCGTTGTGTTCCGAGTGGAACTGTCCCTAGAAATCCGCCGAGGCTTCGTGGTTCAGGTTCAGTATCTTCCCATCCCCTCAGCTCCCCTTCCCTGAAGGTTGAATGAAAGCCGGTGCGAAACTGTGTGGCTGCCAAAGCTTTTGAAATCCTTCCGGAGCATCTCGTAGGGATGAATGGGTTTGACGAAACTCAAAGAAACAAGCGAACCGACGGCACAAGAAAGAGCACTGTTATTTGGAATATGATGACTCGACAAACACGGCAGCTTCAGCTACGCCTCACGGCTCGAGAGGGGATGGACCGCGAAAAGAGAAACGTCTCAGGCGCCTTCTTCCAGTGCCTCGCGATGAGATCTGCAAAGCTCTGGGCATGCCAGCAGGCAGCAACATTCGATTAAAGCGCGCATACGCAGCATGGCAGGATGTTTAGAATGCCGAGCAGTTCTGTTGAAACGATTGGGAAACAGACTCTTTCGTGCGGTGTGGTGTCCAGGTGACCCGCGCCACAGCGACAGCACTCGACATGGGCTGTTCGAGATGGAGCATCAGCTCCAAGCGTTGCAAGGACCGCGCAGAGCTGGCACCAGTATGTGGAACCTCACGTGTCCGCCGAGAGTCTCTCCTTCTCTGGGAAAGCCGCGACGGAAGCGTGTGTCCTAGTTTGCGGAACTCGTTTCTTGGCGACACAAAGTACGGAGAGCACAAGAGATCCATGTGCCCCCTGGGAGCGACACTCGCCATGAATGCATACGCGGATGCTTCAGACGGCCATCGACCACATGCGGGCAGTACGCAAAGGCGTTGTTTCAAGAGCAGTGCAACTATACATTAGCAAGATCGACAGGTCATTCCACTGCCCAGGAGCAGCCGCACCCAAATGAGGCGGTGAGGCGCATCCCAGGGGCCAAACGCAGACTCACGCAATGTCTTCGATGTCTTCGACTATGGATATCAAAACCACAAAACAAGGGATCGAAGTAATGTAGAACTCTTCGGACTCAGAGAAGCACAGGCGCTCCTTCTCCGCTCTCCCAGCTGCCATCCCTTCATCTCCACAACCTCGTGCTGTGACACCCTACAGACCCCACAGCATGTCTTCGTGCCACGCTTGTCAAGCAAGTTTCGACGTGCTGCAACCGTTTTGCGTTGGCGAAGTGCGGTTGCGCATCGTTGGTGTGAGCTAAACTCCCATACCCGACGGCTTGGATCGCTGCTTCTGCTCTTCCCCGGTTGAGGCGGGTGCGCGTAGCGATGAAAGTATGTAGGACTCTCAATTGAATTCACACTAAACAAAATATGGAAAGATTGAAGCGGGCCCGCATCTCATCCGAGCCGAAAGGCGCGGTGGCTCTTCTGGGTAAAAGAGCGTGCCGATGGCTTTGGCTTCGGCATGGATCGCGGGGTGGAAGGTCACAGGGATCCCTGGCATAGGCCAAACCTGCCATCGGCTGCACGCCTACAACGGTCTCCGTGGTGTCTGTCTGTGCCCTAGCCTCCCACATCCACAGGGTGGAATCTGAACAAACTCAAGAAGGGTCTGCTTCATCTCCGGCTAAGCTCTGTACCATTCCCAAGCGACAACTATTTTGCATCCTATGCCTGCCACTGAGCTCGGGGCCACAAGTTGCGGCCCCACGCTCAGTTTCACGGAAGCTGAAGCGCTGACCCCGACCGCCCATCCGTCCTGGCATTCTCTGAGAGCCGGGATTTTCATTCCCAGAACATGGAGCCGGGCCTGGTGCTGAAGCTGAGGACTGCTCACATGAACATGGACGTCACGGGCCCAAAGCGGTCCCTTGTGACACGGCCGGTGGCGACAAAATCGAAATCCGCGTCGTGCGAAGTCTCGACTGTTCCTGTGAGGGTGCCCGACACCTCCAGTGTCGCAAGCATCTGCACCGCCATGACGATACCTGAGATCAACAGCGGCGACAGCTATGAGCTTCCCTTGGGTTCAGTTCAAATAATTCCAAGCGAAGAGTACATGCAGGTCACAAGAGGCAAGACAAAGGCTGCTTTCATGCATGCAGGCTGCAAAATCCCTTGGCACAAATGGTCTTGGTTTTGGGCTTCTTGGGAAATCCCTTCGAGGCCTTGTAGGAGCAACTGCCCTCTGCTGTGACCAGTGCATCCATCGACGCCCTCACCATGCCACGGACGGTGAAAGTCGTGGTCTCAGCCGTCGCACCCAACTCAACCTGCAAGACCCTTGACCTTCCCTACCAGTGCTGAGAAAGCTACACTCTAACCGCCCATTCCCCACAGCCGCAAGTAGCCTCTGGGGAGGTCAACTGCACCACGCCATCCGCGGCCACGCTGAGCGAACCCTCGCAAGATCCTGCAGGCTGCGGAGCCTGGTAATCCTTAGTCGCTGCAGGACTGCAGTATAACAGAATCTGAATCTACGCAGGCAGCCTCGATTGCGCTGTGAGAGGCTCAGGGCTTTAGCGTTCTGAGGGCCTAACGACGAGGTAACTAGAGCTGATTTTGGCGACCAAAGCTCTGACAGACTGCCTTGTCTGCCTCTGGCGTGATCCCTTTGCACGTCTCTCATGGTCTGCCGGTTCTGCTCGACAGTCTCCCGCAACCTCCGAGCCTCGTTGCGCATTCTGTGGGCTTGCTCGAAGTCCTCCCCTGGAAGGACGTTGGCGTCGAGAGTGGGTTCTCCCGAGCTGTCTATAGAGCCTGTCGCCCGGATGCCATAGCCTTTGGTAAAGACGGACGTGTCATTGAAGATGCACTTCATCTGCACACCACCTGTAGACGGCCTCACGTAGCTTCCACTGCTACAGTCACACTGCTCGCCAATCAGCATCTCACACAGCGACCGACGGCCGCCGCCAGCAGTATCCTGGAGGCAGTCCAGGAAGCGCCTCAGTCGGTTCCAAGCCTCGGAGTGTTGGCAGGTCGGCGGAACACGCATGAGGACTCAAGCCCAAGCTTGACTGTCGACTTTGCCCTTGTGCCCACTTATGAACTTATGAACAAGAGAACAGTCTGAACAGTCCTAGGGACAAGCACTAAGAAAGGATCTGCCACTTTCTTACCGCGACTGCAGCAGTTGACGAACAAAGTGAAGGAAAACGAGGAAGATCGCAACAGGTCATGGCGACAAAGTGTGGCTCGGCTGCCGCGGAAAGATGTGCAGTCGTGAGTGCTGCCGTCCCGGAGATCTGCATGGCCGGGAGACGGACATCGCAAGCAGAAGTGCAAGCTGGATTTTCGCGACTCGCGGAACGGCTCAAGAAAAAGACAGGATTGCTCAAGTCTCGGTGCCAGAGCGATGAAGAATTTAATCGAGACCCAAGACGACACTGACCCGTTAAGGGGCATGCAGACTCGATTCCTAATAAGGTCCGAGAAACATCTCCCACCAAACCAGCCGCCAAAGGTCCCACCGCGTCAAGGGCCGGTCCAACGAAAGGTTGGAGGACTCCGCCCACCTGTCTGGTGTCAGGGTCTCGGGCCCACCCGTCGCACACTCGAATACTGAAGCAGCCACTCAATCACCGAACACTTCCGGTGTCTCACCATACTTGTATGGCTGATGCTGAGCGTGCACCGTGCGAGGTCCAAGTCTTAAGCCCGGAAGAAACCCCGCCGATCATGACCAGAAGGACAGCGGTTGCAAGCTGTTTCTGAAGCAAATTCCGAAAGGCTCAGCTTTACACTCTGAAACCCTCCTTCATGCCCAGCCTGATCGACCATTGATAGGCCGCGGCTAGCGGCATCCTGCAGCGACTGCCGCACCTGATCCACGAGGCCACATGTCGGCTACTGTGGATTCCGAAACTCCCCCGGCTGCATCTGTTCGTGTTCGTGAAGGTACACATCACCAAAGAGGGCCGTGATGCGAGGGGGTGCAGCTAAGCGTCTTCCCAAGTCCATCGTGGCATCCATGACATTCTGACCCATCTCTCGCACCGCACCGACCACGTTACCAACCTCAGGGGTCGTGTTTGCGATACTACGATGGAAATCCATGGCCCATGGCCTCCAAAGCTGGACCTATCACCGCCGGGGGCAGCGAGAAAACATCGCCCACTTCCTGTAAGCTCTCCAGCGGTGATTCCAAAATGCTGTTCCCGATCACGACAGCTCCGTTGGCAGCAGCTTTGCCCATCTCCAGGCCTGGGCACTCTATGGGTATTTACGGGTCTACTAGGGGCAGGGAAGCGCAACCCAGCCGCCTGCATCTGCTATCACTCTGCCAGCATCTTTGACAGTGTTCGCGAGGCTTTTGAACGGATTCTTTTTGGCCGCCACAACGTCGAGAGACTCGTCTCTGGAAGTGTTCATGCCCTCGTCCGAGTCCATGGCGGTGGATGCACGGGCGAGCAAGCCACTCGATACGGAGTCCGTCCGGAGTTTCATCGAGGAGTCGTCCGACTCCTGCAACGATGCCCGTCTGCGATGATGCATATGCCATTGTCGGTCGGCGTGTGGAGAAACGAACTAAATTTGTGTTTTTAAGTGCTTGTTTGGGTGTGTAGGTTCGGAGGTGGTGAAGGGCACCTGCGCCAGCTTCATGGCTGCAGCAGGCAGCATCGCCCTCAGAGGCCTGAGGCTTCAACTGACCAGCAACAATAACAACATCAAGAACCAAGTCCTTGAAGCCGCATCTGAGCTCGGCGCCACACCACGGCCCACCACGGATATAGCTTCATTGCTTCAGAAGGAGGTATGGAAAGCCCCAAAGGGCAAAACGCCGGGATAACCTAGTGAGTGGGACTTGGGTGGAATCACGGCTGCCGAGATGAGGAGCTGGGGTCTGAGGTCTGGGGTGAAAGCCTCACAGGTCCAGGCAGTAGTCGTGCAGATATTGGAGTACATGATGAGCTGGAATCCTGATGGGAGCTTTGTTTTCCTCTCTACGCCCACATCTAGCGCTTAAGGTTCAGGCTGGAGCTTGGCAGGGCGCTCACTCCGAGGCCGGCGAGGTCAAACTTCGGGCCTCAGCGTCGGCGACCTGGCGCATGAGTGCTGCGTCTTTTATGTGAGGCTACATGCCGCGAACAGTTTACGACCGGTCGCAAAAGAAAGGGGTCCCTGGAAACTCGTACATGATTTTAAAAGTGCTTGTGCTGGTGCACCCCTTTTTGCCTCGTGGCCGATCGACCGTCCGTCGTCGTATGTATGTATGTATGTATGTGTACGTGCATGCAGAAGAAGAGAGACGACAGAGAGACCTCGCTTTGTGGAACCCATGGCTTGGAACGGGCCTCTGATTGTAAATGGTTTCGTCTCCCACTTTGGCACACGGCAGGAACAAACTTTTGGGTGGAAGCTATAGTTGGACTTCCAAGCCCCAAGCCTGACAGCACCCGCAGACATCTCGGAAGTCCGACTTTTCCCAGCCTGAGCCTGCTCGGGCGAAGCAAATGCAGTCTTTCACTATGTGCTCTCTCGCAACATACAGTAGCTTGCGTGTTAAAGGTTGTGGTTGTGGTTCGGTATAAGATCCAGCTTGGGGTCGAAGCCGTCTGTGCCCGGAGCGTCAAGGCCTCCTTGCATGCCCTGAGTCTAACTAACGCTCGGATCTGGGAAAGAGGGAAAGCAACGTCAAGAACAGGTCGAAGTTGAAAGTTGGATATCTCTCTCTCCGTCTCTCTGCCGTTGCATCCAGAGGGTCTCTAGAAAGTTGGATATGTTTTGACAGATTTCGGGAGCGTCTGCAGAGCTTCGATTGCCCCCCATTTGCAGGTTCGAAGGATGCAGGAGTGGGGGCGTAGGATATGTCACCAGACGTCTACATTGGTGCGGCTGGCTTCAGGCATGCGAAGACACTCTACAACAATGGCATTGCCAAAATATCGCAATAACAAAAGCTGGAAACCGCAGGCACTTCCAAACGATTCCCAAATAGCTTCTTAGAGTTTGTCACTGGCACCATTACGGCAACTTTCAATGCGGTAAACGATTTCTGACAACATTCTCGTTGCCGTGTAATCTGTAAACCCCTTTCACCCGCAGCGCCAACTTCTCAAACCGCAAACCAAAGCTTAAGCTGATTCTGCACCGCCCCGAATTTCGCACTTCCAAGGCACGAACGCCAGTGCATGAATCGGCCGCTGCAGCGTCTGAATTCTCGGCGCACGAATTCATGGTGCTCGAATCTTGCAGGCTGAGCCTGTCCCAGTCCCCATTATTCCTCAACCCCCAGGTAAGGAGAAAGCATAGCGTCAAGACCCGGTGGCCCCTTTCGAAGTCGATCCTAAACTACAAATCCCATCAGCAATCCTCCATCCTACCTTAAACCAGGGCAGGCTTCGAGCCCTAAACCTTGAGCCACAGGTCAGGGAAGAAAGCTAAACATCCACGGGCCAGCTGCCCTCAGCCCTATGCGCAAGTGATGTGAGTGTAGCCAGCTTTCATCCTGGAAGCGGTCTTCATTCGACCTCTGGCAGGACACGTTGATTCTCGGGCATCAGGACCCAAAGCAAAAAACAGTTTCGAGTCAGCAACCCCACAAGGAAACTGGTTCGGCAAGTGTGCTTGTGCGAGCCCGAGTTCCTGCCCAGCATGGACGCCTGAGAAGTGACGCGAACCACATCGCCCCCAAACCAATAGGAAACTGGTTTGTAAAAAAGGTCAAGCCGGGAATGCGAAAACCAAACAAAGAAAGTGGCGCAAGAATGGCAGTTCGCTCGATGTTGTCTTGTCGCACCTGGCAATCTTCGAGTTGTGGCAGCCGCTGCAGTCGCATCGCTTACACCCGACACAACCATCCTCCGCTTCAATGCCCGCCATCTGACCCCTCCCCTCCCGTCATTCCATCACTCACGTCCGAGCCCGTCCACCGTCTAATCTTCTAAAGCTCTTCCGGCAAGATAGGGCCCGATTTTCGTTGGAGCACTAACCGAGAACCCAACTTTTCGGGAAAAGTGCGTCACACGGCACTCTTTTCGCCGTACACGGGCGCTAGTGCTCTAGTGGGGCCAGCGGCCGGCGCAGGGAGCGAGGACTTCCTCCAGACCTTAGACTTGAAGGTACGCCGGGATCCGCGGGTGCAGCCTGGTCCCTGCTTACATTAGGGGACCCGATCCCTCGGTGGCATCACCTTGCAGTCTTTCATCGGCCGGCCAAACGTTGTCCACTTGGTAATCGGTCCGTTGTGCTGGAGCCCGTCATAGCCGGTAAACATCTCGGCGATGACGCCGTCTTTGTGGGCCACGGTGAAGTGGTGCCCATCGAAGTCGCCAAGCCGGTAGTTGCCAATCTGTACGAAGCGGTCGCCAAAGCTCACACCCTTCGGAGGTCCAAGCGGACGAGCCCAGATGGCCTTCCCTCGGGGGTGCGACTTTGCGTGGACGTTTGCTCCAGGCATCAACGCCCCATCGAAATTCCAGAACTGTATGACATCGAAGTTTTTATGAGTGAGGATCACAGAGTCGTAGCCTCCCCAGGGCACTTCGTCCGCGCCGAGCCGAAAATCACCGATCTCAATAAAGCGATCTCCGAACTTCAGACTGCCGGCATCCGCATGGTGAAGTTCCCTCGGCTCCTTCCACCAAGCGCTGTGAGGATGAGGACGGCTTGCCTCTCCTCGACACACTCACGGTCACGGGACTTCGTAAGTCGTAAGTATGCAGTATGCAGTAGGTGCATGACAGACATGGTCGCAAGAACGACCCTCTCCTAATTGGAGTGCATAGAACCGACCCACACACTTCCACAGGCGTGCACAGATGCACGAGAACAGCTGCAGGATTGGATTTCCCACTCATCTGGAAGCGGTTCCGACTTGTCCCAAGGACGAAGAAGGAGCTAAAAAGGTGGAACACTTGAGGGCAAGGAGCACAGAAAGGAAGGCTGCAACAGCGCACAAGATCGAGCATCGGGCATGGGCAGGGCTGTTTAATATGCCTGGCCCCTTCTAACCCTCTAAAACATCCAGGCTCCCACCGCTCCAGTTGCAGAGGCCGACGCTAGCTTGTCTCAAGCCATCCGGTCCAAGAACAAAGGCTAGATGCATTCAGTTTCCATGTGCGCAAAAGCAGATCCAACCCGTAAGACCCATTGAAACACATCCCTGTGGTTTTCAATAGCCCTTGTCCGCCGAGGTTGGTCTGCAAAGTTCCGTCGGAGAAGAACACCTCGGTCTCGGACAGCACTGGAAAGCTCAGCAGAGCAGCAAAACTGCACAAGCCCTCAGCTCATCTCCGGTCCCAGAAACCTTGGAAACCTTGCCGGATCGGTGGGAGATGGAGAGAGCGCCGGGCAGGCTCTGCGCAATCCGGAAGTCACCGATCTGAATGAACTTGTCACCTGACTTTCTCTCGAAAGGTTCCGGGCTTGAGGACGTTAAGGCTTGCGCTGCAAACCTTCCTGCCTCCTTCCCACGGAAAGCTCAAATCCTTTGCCCGAAACCCGTCATGCCAACTAAATTTCCAAGTTCCAAAGACTCTGGCGTCCCATCCGCCCTGCCTGCAGTGATTCCGGGGCATAGCCCCATGACATCCTCTCACAAGGTTTGGGCGGCAAAGGTGCAAGGATTCATTGTAGGGGCACAGTATGGGCAGGAATTTACAACTGTCAGATTTGGACTTGGCTGGGAGGCCCAGCGACCAAGAGTCCTCCAAACTGCTGCAGTGGTACTGCATTGGCCGGTAGACGACGTGGCGCGTGAAATCGTTGTAGTCCTGGTTCGTGTGAACTTGTCCGGATGAGGTGAAGCGGCTCACGGTGTGCTTGAGATGACCGTCCACATGCGTCAAAAGCAGATCATCGCCCGAATCCATCTGCCCGATCCGGAAGTGTCCGATCTGTAAGACTCGATCCCCATACATGACACGTGTAGGCCCGGCACGCCCGGCACTGTCTTTATTCGCGTGTTCTCCCCACCAACCGCTCCACTTCTCCGAGGCCGCTTTGTCGTGCGTTTCCTTGCCTAGCCACATCGTCGCGTCATGGCCCCGGAAGTTCACACCGATGAACTCTGGATGAGAGATGCTCATGTGGTTCTTGTCCCCTGCCATAATGCGGAAACTCCCAATTTGGATGAAGTCCTTGCCGAAGGTGATGCCGTAGGGGAAACCAAGCGGCCTTCTCCAAAGTTGGGGGTCATTTCTGGCAGGGAACACCGTGCCATCGTGCCTGTACATGTGGGCGTTAATGCCATTCCTGTGACAAATCCCGAAGTGGCCTGTGTCAAGGGCACCCAATCGCCAGTTTCCGAGCTGGAGGAACCGGTCACCCCAACCTCCCCAGCTCGCGGTGCAGGCTCCGTGCGCCAGCTCGCCCAAGTCCGGACATGTCCAGTCAGCGAGACGTTCCCTCAGCAAGTTCTGCTGCAGGCGATGAAGGCCTTCATGATAGATGTTCGGATTGTAGAAGTTTACACCGCCATCGCCGAGGAAGAGACTGATCATGTGCCAGCGCGGGCTCATGAGGTAGAAATGATGCCCGTCCGTGTCGCCCATCCGGAATTTGCCGAACTGCACGAACCTGAGGCGAAGGCTTTGCTGCATTCTCACTTCATCTGCATCAACAAAGAGAAAACAGACGAGGATGAAGTCGAACAGACCCCGGTGCGAACAACAGCAAGGCTTCCCGCTTCCCTACTCGAAACCACAAAGCCTTAAGTTCCAATCCCAGGCACCGCTCTCCGAATGTCAAGCCGACTGGAGGTCCTTCGGGGCGGTCAAGGACGTTCCAGTCCTTAGCGGGACATAAAAAGCAGGGTGCCGGTCAGGGTTTGGGGCTGTGTATCGGCACACAGAAGGATCGACAGCAATGGCGGACAATTGCCAGAGGATTAGAACGACTTGTGAACCTGACGCAAGACTCAAACTCAAGTGCGACTTATGGACACACGGAGCGAGGTGAGCTCCGGATTTGAAGGCAACTGTTGAGGTACGGCTTGAAGCATTGCAACTAAGTGCAAGCCCGCTTTTTGCACGGCCCTCAACCCGACAGCCGCCATAACTGAGCCCCGTATCAGGTCTTTAGATCGCCTTGGCTTCATCGCGCTTCATGCCTCAGGCTTTGGGTTGCCCTAGCTGGGCTTAAGTCTTATTTTGGGATTGGGCTTGCGCTTAGCTTGGTTCCCCTGACTTCAGAGTTGAACCGAGAGGCCCTCCGGTGGTTGTGCCCCGGGTGCGTTACGCCGTCAGCTGTGTAGATCACGGCCGTCATCATAGTACGCCGGTGCCTGTGCTTCCAAGGCTACTTGTGGTGTCGGCCCTTCGAAGTGAAAGTGGCATTCACAAGTTGCAGGAAAGGCTTACAGCGCACGCCAAGCCCCAGGCCATCTTACCGGACTCGTCCACAGGAAGACGGAAGACTCATCACTCACACACTCACTCAAACTTCAGTGTTTGTTTGGGTGTCGGGGTCTTGATGCTGAGCGGTGCCGAGCAGACAGGGATGGTACTTACGCCGTCTTTTTGTCTATACACCCTCCCGTACTGGGCTGTGCAGCCACGGGAACGCAATCGAGAAGTGATGGTCATCAACAGCACCGATGCGGAAGTCTCCAATCTGGATGAATTGGAAGCCGAACTTGATGTTAAAGGATCCTCCCAGTGCCAGGACAGGCCTCGAATCACGCAGAGATGCCACGAGACATGTCTGACATCGACTCTGCCACAAAGCTAAGCCTCGGTCCGGGCCCAGAGCCCGTGATTCCAGTTGTGCGGACTGTGCTCAACGTGTCCCTGTTCCGTCCAGAAGACGGGGACCGGGCCATTCTTAGTTGTCGAGCCCTACAGTTTCACGACGACTCGGCCATGCCAGGCGCATGCTGAAACTGAGCCTGGGGCCCTGTGCGCAATCACCAGACGTTCGTGGCCGTGGTGTCCATGTCCCGTGACTCCAATGCGGAACTCACCAAGCTCGATGAAGCCATCACCCATTGGGAGATTGTGGCATGCCTTCGCCGCATCGGTCCGGGATTGAATCTGATCAACATTTTCCGGTGGCACGGTCGCGACCTCCTCGGAGGGGGGCGGAGGCGCCTGACCAGCGGTCTTGCACCCGAGGTCTTTCGCGCATGGCCGGCTGTTGAACTCGTTTGGATCAGCTGGAATTGTCTTGACCACTTCGCAAAACAGCCGCTGTGGGTTTAGCAGCTGAACCAGCGGGATTTGCCAAGGGAGGCCCAGTGCTGAAATCAGACCCTGGAGGTTCCCAGCAGCCACACCTGCGGCTCGGTTTACAACGTCTGTGATGTGGCTTCCGCCGGGAACGCATTGCGCTCGTCCGGTCATGTCTTCTATCATCGCCGTCGCACCTTCCCGCATAGCTTTTGCCAGGGCCTCCTTCAAGAAGTCATTGTCGAGAATCTCCCGCAGCGGAGGCGGAAGATTGAAGCCGGTGACCCCGAAGTCCGAATAGACAGTCATGGCCTTGGTTGGCAGCGAAGATTTACATAGTATGGGCGCCCAACAGAAACCCTACACGGTAACATAGATGACGTCCAACCTTCGAGCTGGGCCCCAGGCTGCCGCGCCACAGAGAGGCAGCTTTAGGGTTCGCTTTTCGAAGTCCTCTTTAGCGGTGTAGGCTTGCGCTTGTGGCACTCTACTCCTCATGGCATGTGCGATAGTCATGAAAGAAGCATTCACTTGCCGGGTCCATGGCTTTTGCAACACATCGCATGGAGCGCGGTCTTACATCCATTAAGGCAGTTCTAGCAAACATGCCCCATGCACTGGATTCTACGTAACAGCCCCGTCCTGCTCGAGGCGAGCCGAGGTGATGTCGGAGCTCGTGTTGGCAGACTGCTCGATGAAGCTACCGGGACCTCTGATTTGCCGGCTACTCATGTCTGCGTAGAAGCGTCACTAGACATCAAAGAAGAGCCTGTTGAAAATGGCCTGCACATGTACTCTGCCCACCTGCGGCGCCTAGACTTGGTATCAGAATCGCCTTTTTTTGCCCCGGACAAGTGGAAGCCCACACCGGTGCCATTCCCTGCCCCACCCGGCTACCCCTTACTCCAGGTGCCTAGCTGGGACTTGTGGAGGGACGGGGGGGATCCGAATGCAATGTTGGTGGATTTGGGTCCAGAAGCATCTTCGGCAAACCTTGACAATCTAGCCCCTTGGACCTGGAGCTCGTGCCTTGCACACTAGGGCAGTTCCTTCGTTCCGATCGCGAACTGATCGCGTGGATGGCACAGGATGAGAGCTACTGGACTGAGGAGACAGCAGCAGCGTCAGAGAGCAGGCTGAAGTACTCAAGATGACAGGGTAATGCGAAGGCGGGCCGAGGAGAGCAGTGAGAAGAGAAACAAATGGACATGGGAAGTGCGATACATTGTGGCCGCCGAAACGATTGAAATTTTTCCGATTCATCTCCAGCCATCGAAAAAGCAGGCCACAGTGATGCGAATTTTGACACGCTCACTCAAGGACGCTCGCGGCGCGACAGCGAAGTCTTGGGATCCTTCCTTTACAGCACCCCGTGATGCCTCGACAAATACGCTTCTTCCAAGAAGTGACAACATCCCGATCTACTCCACCATACGGTCTTCCGGCAGGTTGCCGTTTGGTGGACGCTCCCTTGGAGCGGTACAAAACAGTGCTTGAGTGTTTGGAAAGTTTTGGCCCAAAGTGGCTTTGGCCATGCCAATGAGTTCTTGTGTCACAGGTAGCGATGACGACAAAGGGTGGCAGGATATTCCGAAAGACATACAAAAGTATTTTCGCTGAAACAACTGGGAAACAAACTCTTTCGTGAGGTGCGGCGTCCAGGTGACACGAGTGGCACAGCCAGGCTGCTGGGACGCCACTTGGACGGGTTGCACGAGATTGGGCATCATTTCCAGCCGTCGGAAGGACCGCACAGCCGCTGAGCTCACCCGAAAAGAGAGATGATAGAAAGAGCACAAGCCGAAACAGCAGTTCAGATTCGATCGATGGCTTCACGCAGCCAAGTTGACATTGTGGGTACCAGCAGAGTTGGAGCTCGTTTACCATATGCAGCACTGCTAGAGAACAGCAAAGGACCCTAGCGAGTTGTGCCGCTACAAGGAGCACAACTTCTCATTGCGCCTCTCCGGCCCCATTCCCGCAGTCCCTTCCTCCTCCGCCCTGTCCTTTCTAGGCCGATATAATCAACTTCGTTTTGTTTGCTTTTACAGCTTGTCTGCGTGCTGCTGCTTGCTGCGTTTGGCATTGAGGTTTCATTTCGTTCTGCCGTAACCACATTGCGCTGGTGCAGTGCGACTGAGTGCCATCGGAGCCACACCCCAAAGTGTGGCTCACCCTGGATCGCCCCGTTTCACCCCGCTGCTGCTATGCTGCTCTTCCCAGGTTGCCAACCCCCGGCCGAGACGGGCTCGACTCGAGTAGCGAAAAAGCAACAAAAACCCACTAAGAGATTCAATGGAAGCTTCGTATCCTATAATATCGTATAATATACTACAGTATACTATAATTATACTATAATATGTCATATGTCACACTATAATGTACTATAATATCCGAGCCCAGACGCGCTGTGGTTTTTGCGGGTGGAAGACCGTGCCGATGCCTTTGGCTTCGGCATGGACCGCCGGATGGAAGGTGATGGGAATCCCCGGCATCGGGTAAACCTGCCGTTTCTCATTGCATGATTCTACGACGGGTCCACAGCAACAGCTACTTCGCGTCCCTGGCCGCTAAGACCGGTGCCACAAGTTGCGGCCCCGCGCTCAATTTCACGGAGGCTGCAGCGCTGATCCCGACCGCCCATCCGTCCTGGCATTCTCTGAGAGCCGGGATGGGGGGGCACTCCTTGTTTGCTCTGTTTTCATCAAACCATGAATTGGGGCCTGGTGCTGAAGCTGAGGACTGCTCACACGAACATGGACATCACGGGCGTTCCCAAAGCCGTCCCTTGTGATGCGCCCTGTGGCCACAACTTGGAAATCCACGTCGTGTGAAGTCTCGACTGTCCCGGTAAGGGTGCCCTTCACCTCCAGCGTCGCAACCATCTGCAACGCTATAAGGATACCTGAGAGCAGGAAGCGCCGACAGTTGTCAGGTTCCCTTCAAGCAGTCCAAGCGAGTCACAACATTCAAGACAAAGGTTGCTGGCATTCATGCAGGTTACAAAATCCCTTGCCGCAGATAATCTTGGTTTTGGGCTTCTTGGGAAATCCCTTTGAGGCCTTGTAGGAGCAGCTACCCTCTGCCGTGACCAGCGCATCCATCGACGCCCTCACCATGCTACTGACGGTGAATGTGGTAGTCTCAGCCGTCGTGTCCACCTCAACCTGCACGACCCTTGCCCTTCCCTACCAGTACTGCGAAAGCTACACTCTACCAGCTCATTCCATACAGCCGCATGTAGCCTGTGGGGAGGTCAACTGCACCACGCCATCGACGGCGACGCTGAGGGAACCCGAACAAGATCCTGAAGGCTGCTTGGCCTTGTAATCCTTACTCGTTGCACGGCTCCCTCTGTGTCCAGGCAGCCCCCGCTGCGCTGGTGACAGGAGGATGCTTTTTGCAGCCAAGGCTCCGACAGACTCTTCTGCCTGCCTCTGGCCTGGTCTCTTTGCACGTCTTTCATGGTCTGCTGGCTCTGCCTGACAGTCTGCTGCAGCCTGAGGGCCTCGTTGTTCAATCTGTGGGTTTGCTCGAAGTCCTCCCCTGGAAGGATGTTGGCGTCGAGAGAAGCTTTTCCCGAGCTGTCTATGGTGCCTGTCGCCCGGATGCCGAAGCCTTTGGCAAAGACGGAGGTGTCCTTGAACATGCACTTCATCTGCATGCGACCTGTAGACGGCCTCACGTAGCTTCTTCCATGGCTGCAATCGCACTCCCGTCCAATCAGCATCTCACACAGCGCCCGACGGCCGTCGCCACCAGAGTTTTGGCAGTGGATCAAGCCCCTCAGTTGATCCCATTCCTTGGAGAGCTGACAGGTCTGCGGAAACACACAGGGGGCCTCAAGTGCAAGCCTGATGTTCGAACAAGATCTCAAGTCTCAGATGGGCTTGCCTTTCTACACCTCCTTTTCGCACTGGTGGAACGGTTGGCCGAATGAGAGAATGGGACCATCTGTGGTCCTTGAATCGTAGGAAATCCAAAGGAAGGATCTACCACTTTCTTCCCCCGGCCGCAGCATCTGACAACAAAGTGAAGGAACGCAAGAGGAAGACGTCAACAGAAGGGTGAAGGACATAGGTCAGAGAAACTAATCATGGTCGCCTGCCATGGAACACTGCAAACAGCTGTGAGTGCTGGGGTCTCAAAGATTACATTTCAAACAGACGGATTTCTGAAGCAGAAGTGCAAGCGGGATGTCGCCGTCTACTTCCACGGAGGTGGGCCACCAACAAAAGCGAAAGGACCTCTGGCAGGGGCCTGTGCAAACCAGCTCACGTATATACGCCGCAAGGCTCAGGAAAACACAGGATCGTCGATTCGTGGCGCCGGAGCGAGGAACCGACAACGGTAAGATGTATTCGAGACGGCGGGGATCCGAACCCTCTGGTTAGCCTTCAGGAGCGTTCAGAATCATCTCCTCAGGTCCGAGAAACCGCTGGAACCAGGCCGGCCGCCAAAGGTCCCACAGCGTCCATGGCATCTGGGAGGATTCTGTCCACCTAACGTCAGGGTCTCGGACTTAGCAGTGGCAAACATCTCTAAAGCCAGGCAACCCACACGCACAAATCCTAGTATTGATATATGTGACAGGACACTTCCAAAGTAAGCTGTGTGTGGTGGCATGGATACCGCAGTCAAGAAAACCTATTCAACACAAATATCTTCAAGCCAAAGCGTATCGAGCAACAGCCCTTGAACAATTCTGTGGGTGTTGCTGACTGTGCACCATGTGAACTCCAATTAAACCCAGAGGACACGCCCTGGATCATGACCACAAGGAATGACGCTGCCATCTGTACTCACAGCGAAACTCCCAAAGGCTTCGCCAACCTCAACTCTCAACTTCCACAGCGCTGGTTGAATGCATGATTGGGACCTTTACTGTAAGGGGTACGAGCACGTTCTCGAACATATAAGGCGGCACAGCTTTACACTCTGAGTGAAACCTTCCATCATGCCGAGCCTGATCGACCAGCGCTCGGCCGTGCCTTGCAGCCTCCTGCAACGACGCCCGCACCGGATCCACGAGGCCACCTGTCTCGGTCCCGAAACTCCAAAGGCTGCAAAGCACATCACAAAAGAGGGCCCGGCTTTGAGGCGATGGGTGCAGCCAAGAGTCTTCCCAAGCCCATCGTGGCATCCACAAGGAACTGACTCACATTTGGGGGCGTGGCATCCCACACGTTACCCACCTCAAGGCATTTTCAGGGGACGGCTTGTGCTTCGCATGTCACGATGGAAATCCATGGCCCGTGGCCTCTAATGCTCGATCCAACACGTCCGTTGGCAGCGAGAGGACATCGCCCACTTCCTGTAAGCTCTCCAGCGGTGATTCCAAAATGCTGTTCCCGATCACGACAGCTCCGTTGGCGGCGGCTTTGCCCATCTCCAGGCCTGGGCACTCTATGGGTACTTACGGGTCTACTGGGCCCAGGCATCTTAACACCCCTAGCGGCAACCCGGCCGCCTGCATTTGCCACCACTTTGCCGGCATCTTTGACCGTGTTCGCGAGACTTTCCAATTGCTTGAACGGATTCTTTTTGGCCGCCACAACGTCGAGAGATCCGTCTCTGGAAGTGTTCATGCCCTCGTCCGAAGACACAGCGCTGGATGCGCGGGCAAACAGGCCGCTCGACACAGAGTCCGTCTCCAGATCCGTCACAGAGTGGTCCAACTCCTGCAACGATGCCCATGCGCAACGCATCTGCCATGCGGGAGTGCACCGCAATTTTGATGTTAGCATGTGCTTTCGGGGTTTCTTGTTTGGGTCTGTAGCTTCGAAGGTCGTGAAGAGCACCTGCGCCAGCTTCATGGCTGCAGCGGGCCCCAGCAGCATGGCCCTCGAAGGGCGTAGGCTTCACTTGGCCAGAAACAACGTAAACATCGATAATCCCTTGAAGTCTTTCGCATCTAAGGCCGGCACCACCCCACGGCCCACCACGGATATAGCTTCATTGCTTCAGAAAGAGGTATGGAAAGCCCACGAGGGCAGCACAGCGGGACAACCCTATGAGTGGGACTTGGGTTGAACCACGGCAGCTGCAGAGATCTTCGTCATAACCCTGACAGCAGACAACCCTCACGCCGCCGCCAGCGTTTTCTCGCCCATTTTCCCACAGAGGGTCGTGGAACTCTCCTCCAGAGCGACGCGAACGGTTCTGCCGCGGCTAACACGCACGCGCGCAGCCCAGCAGAACGGCAACTACGGAGATCGAACTCTTGAGATGTCAAGTCCAAATCAGCAACCCAAACCTCCTACATCCAAATTCTGGAACCTCGCGGTGCCGAACTTTTTCCAACGATGCCGAACGCGCAAATGCCTTTCCGGCTTCCAGCAAAAGGCACGACCTGGCGCAAAGGTGCTGTGCACTCTTACGCAAAGTCAGCCTACTGCGCGGGAACTTCGACATAAGTTCGATCATAACCAGCCGATGGTTTGTGTTGTGTGTTTTCTGATTCACGACTCTTTCGTCTCTTCGGCTTCTCAATTTTCGTATTGATAACAAAGGTGGACTGAGACCTCCGAGTTTCTTTTTGTGTGTGCGTGTGTGCACGGCGTGTTTGCTCTTCGTCTGAAAGGGTGGCTAAGACCATGTAAAACGAGCCGCGATATCACCCGCCGATGCAAACCATCTTTCAGAAGCATCTGCAAGCTCTACGACCACGTCTTCAAGAGTCCTAATGCCTGCGGTCGTCTCGAATCGTCCTCTCAGTCTAGCCCGAAACCACACAACAGCAACGTCCCAGTGTGGATTGATGCTGCAGCCTGGTAAAGCGGTTGGGGGGGCAATATATATATATATATATATATATGCATGCAAACAGATATTGTTTGTAAATACACACATACGGACATCCGTACGTCTATTTTCACAACATCGCGAACGACAGGACACTTGGCACTCGAAACGGCGTTCGCGGTGCTTGCCCCCGATTAGGAAGTACAAGTCTCTTGCCCTCCTGGAGCATCAAACACTCGACGAGGCATTTGTATAATGCCACTGCTGCTAGTGTTGTGGAATGCTGCCAAACGGTGGATTGCTCATCGGAAGGGTGCGCATACTTGCATTCTTTCTCATCTTCGCTTCTGAAGTGTCTTGTTCGAGCGTTTTGCACCTTACGTGCGGAACCGAGCATCCGAGACCTCTCTCTGTTATTTTCTACAGCCCCGGCCCTTCCCACTCCGAGTTCGACTTTACGGGAAGCTCCTTGTATGATGTAGTAACTGAGCAGGGATCCTACACGAGTTTCTCTGTGTATATGAAGGGTGATGGATCAAAAAGCGTAAACCCCAAGGATCGAAACACACAAAACTTGAGTAGCTGCGAAATTGACGCTCAAACATTAAAACCCCCAAGCCCTAGTCACTAGTCCCCAAACCCTCAAACCCATGAAAGCCCTACGCCCTCAAACGGCCAATATGGGGGCCTTAATGAATAAAGTGGTTTTGCATTGCACTGTAATCATAAGAAGGAATCCCCAAATAGTATTGTTGAATATCTACGCCCTTATACTACCCTCAACTGGCACCCAGAAGCCTCAAAGGCTGTGAAGGTGTTTCTGGGGGGCTATATCCTATGATTGCAGAAAGGAACAACATACCGTAAATGTGGGGTCCCAGGGCGTTCCGGCACACGCACCCCTCCTCCCAAGACACTCCGGAGGCCTCATCAGACTCGGGCGTCGCCTGGCGAGATGGGTTGGTTGGTTCTCACGCCGCTTTGGGAATGACTGAACGAATCGAACGGAAGGGATGGGGCTGGGTGAGTGGGTGAGTAGGTGAGTGGGTGAGGGGGTGAGTGAGTGAGCGGGTGAGCGGGTGAGTGGGTGGATGAGTGGCGAACGATTACATGGAGTGAAATGGAATGACATGGAATCTGGTCGTATACCATGGGATGACATGAAGTGTTCTGAGATGCATGCATGCACACACATATGCATGCATGCTTGCATGGAAGGAAGGAAGGAAGGAGTGCGTGAGTGAGTGAGTCAGTGAGTGCCTGAATAAGTGAGCGGACGACAATGACAGATGGACCGTGTTGAGAGAGTGAAGGTCCTTACAAACAGATGCGACTGGCCAGGCTATTTCGGCACTTCTACCAGCCGTTCTTAACATGTACATGTGCAGGGACCTGGGGAGGAGCGACACCAGCCACATCCTCTCCGTGCCCACCCCATGCCATGAAAACCGACCAACATGAACCTAACACCTGAGAGCATTGAACTCTACACCTTAAACCTCAACCACCGAAGCCGTGTGGCTCCAATACCGTTTACACCCAAACCAAAACAGCCCCTGAAACTCCAGCAACATATGCTGTTGACAGCTACGTTGAACCCAACGTCTTCAAGTCTGCAGAATCGAAAGCGCAAGCAGCCAACCCGAAGTTCCTAAAGTCATAGCACCAGGCTTACCGAACTCAGGACCCTGACCTCAAGCAGTAAATCCTTAGCACAATAAACCGCGCACACACACACACATGAGCTGGAGCACTGAATACGTACTTTAATCAATACCCCGTACTTGAATCAAGACTCCAGTCCCGGAGCCCTAGACCCTCAGCCTAATCCATAGTCCGAGACCCTGATCCCTGAGCCCTAAAATCAAAACCCGACGCAGGACTCGGAAGCCTCGGCCCGACATCCTGCCAACTCAGGCTGGGACTCGTAATGTGGACTGATGAACATATCCTAGTTGATTAGCTCAAAGGCTCCCATATGTAAATATCAGTACTCTGGCGGGGTTTGGGATTTGCGTGCTACATGGTTTCATGGTTCGCAGGTTACGGCTTAGTTGGGTATGAACCAAGGATCAAGTCCTTAACCCCAAACCTCTAAGCCTCTAAGCCCCGAAGCTCGCGGAAGAAACTCTGAAACCCCCCAAACCCTACAACTCTGAGCCCTTAACCCCTACCTACCTGAAACCGCAAACCCTATAAAATTATGACTCCTTCACTACCGGGTAGAACCATTACGAAAAGGTCCGGCCTTGAGCCGTAAATCCTGAACGCAAGATCCCCAAACCTTGAAGGTCTATCACTGGAGGACTAGGAAGCTGTCCTTTGGGATTTCCGATGTTACACAGCACGAAGACTACGATGACGACTTGAACAGATGCTGTGCACGCGAGCACCGCAGCATTGAACAGGAACCCACTTAGCGAAAAAGACCGACGGTATACAAAAATGTCGGTCTACAGCAGGCTGTTTGCAGGCGAAACACTGTAAGCTTCAACCCGAGCATCATATCGATGAGCTGATGTAGCATGTCACTTGCTGCGGCCGGCATGATGTTGCTTGTTGACAAGCGTCTCTATGGGCAGGAGCCAACTCAACTCTTGGGATCTACCGGGCATTCAGCACAGGGAGAAGGGTGTGTGTGTGTGTGTGTGTGTGTGTGTTCAGTGATGTTTCCAAGCTTTGGGTTCAGCTGCAGCAAAAGCATGCCTCCTCGAGCAACCCGTCCATGTTTCTTCAAACTTCCACCCCGAGCCCTGTAACTTCCTATGGGGAGCCCACAATCGCAGTGCCCGAGTGGTGAGACCCGGGCCGAGGCCGGGTGGAGGGCCGAGGCTGGGTGGCGGCCCCTGCAGCGAGTGACTGGGACTTTGAGCCCCCTACACAGCGGAAGTTGATGGAAAGCCTGAGCGAAACAGCATCTGGTGCAGATCTTGGTGGTAGTAGCAAATATTCAAATGAGAACTTTGAAGGCTGAAGTGGAGAAGGGCTCCATGTGAACAGCAATTGGACATGGGTTAGTCGATCCTAAGAGAGAGGGATGTTCCGCATATGTAAGCATTGCTTCGCTCCTCGAAAGGGAATGGGGTTAACCGGGTCTTGGCCCCGGTACTTCACTCTCGCAAGCTCACGGTGCGGTATAAGCTGCAAATCTACAGGTCTTGCGTGCAGGGGCCACGGCCCCCCCCCCCCCTAAAAATGGAAACGTGTCATTGAGCTCCAAGGTACGGCGGTGAATTCTCGCCCCCTCCAACGGATTTTGGCTTCTGTGGGCAGTGCAATCGTGTGGCCAATGACTCGGCGCATCAGAGGACCGAAGGGGAACATGATATCGCAGCTCAGAGATGCTCAAGCACACTATGTGGAGAATAGCGTGCTATCACGCATCCAAAACAAAATACTCAGCATAGGTAGGTGTTCGCCTGATCTGTGACACCGCACATCTGTCCAAGTATAAGGCCGAAGAACTCGGAAAACGAGACCAGTTCAACTCACAACTCACTGGGCCTCTGAGAAGCGGACTGGGCACTGCTGTGGGTGTTTGGGACCCACAGCATTCTCAGGTGCAAGCAGATTGCAAGCAGACTCACTGCTTAAGCGACACAAGCAGTCGCACCCCAACGGAAAACAGGCACCACGAGCTCCGTTCCAGCATGCTGGAAAGTGCAGACAAGAGCGGCTGAAAACATGTGCAAGTTGTTAGCGGGCGTTGGTCTACTATCCGGCAAAGGGCTTGCATGGACGACTCAACAGGATACAGTCGCTTCCACATACTCAGTTGGCCAATTGGTATGTTTATTCTGCCTGCATCTACACGCCTGGCCCTTGAGATCTCAAGAGCCTCGTGCCAGTGGTTGTCGGGCTGATGGAAGAGGCTCGGATCAAGCACCACAATCAGCGCCTTTTGCAAACCTTCCGTTTGAGCAACATCATTGCTCAGGCCTGCGTGTATCAACCGTGATACGTAGGGATACTACAGGGGGTAGCTTGCTTACCAAAGACAGTGTCGTGCTTTTGGCCCAAGACCCCAAGCCGCAGCATGCCCAGGCCTGCACATGGTGCCGCAGCGCGCAATCGTGTGGCCAGTGACTCGGCGCATCAGAGGACCGAAGGGGAACATGATATCGCAGCTCAGAGATGCTCAAGCACACTATGTGGAGAATAGCATGCTATCACGCACCCAAAACAAAATACTCAGCATAGGTAGGTGTTCGCCTGATCTGTGACACCGCACATCTGTCCAAGTATAAGGCCGAAGAACTCGGAAAACGAGACCAGTTCAACTCACAACTCACTGGGCCTCTGAGAAGCGGACTGGGCACTGCTGTGGGTGTTTGGGACCTACAGCATTCTCAGGTGCAAGCAGATTGCAAGCAGACTCACTGCTTAAGCGACACAAGCAGTCGCACCCCAACGGAAAACAGGCACCACGAGCTCCGTTCCAGCATGCTGGAAAGTGCAGACAAGAGCGGCTGAAAACATGTGCAAGTTGTTAGCGCGTGTTGGTCTACTATCCGGCAAAGGGCTTGCGTGGACGACTCAACAGGATACAGTCGCTTCCACATACTCAGTTGGCCAATTGATATGTTTATTCTGCCTGCATCTACACGCCTGGCCCTTGAGATCTCAAGAGCCTCGTGCCAGTGGGCTACACATACAACCCACAAATGTGTGCGTGTGTGTCTATGTATATACGTGTACACATATGCAGCTACATATATACATATACACAGATATACAAACATGCATATTTCCATGTACGCGACACCCCTCAAATTCAACCTCCTGTGAAGCCTCAATCTAGGAAGCTCAACCCCCTACGTTTATTGAGGCCTTCATCATCAAATTGAACCCTTGCGTAAACCAAAGCAACAACAGCCAAAACAACGCCACCACGATCAACAACCTAATTGCTGCGTAGGTTACTTCGATCGTACTGGAGTGAGGTCTCTAAGCCCAAAGACTTTTTTCTTGACCCACTGTACAAAGAAACAAAAACAACAGAGCATTAAAACCCCGAAGCCCTAGTCCCCACACCCTCAAACCTACGAAAGCCCTACACCCTCAAACAGCTGGGGTCTTAACTATGAGAGTGGGTTCGGGGGTATACTGAAATCATACTCAGGAACCCCCGAAATAGTACTGTTGATTATCTAGGCCCCTATGCTACCCTCAAAAGGCTGCGCCTACAAAACAACACCAAAGAGCCTCAGCGGTGGCGGAGCTGTGCTCGCCTTCCAAGTGCTAGCCCGCGACTTCCCATGCAATTACTACCGAATATGAAAGCTACAGTTATCAGAATAAGACTTTATAAAGATTTAAATATGGTTTCTATAGTAGGTCCGCATCGTCCATACCCAGAAGTTCCTCCAAACGTAAAATCATGTGCAGATCATATCCTGCTCAAAAGTATGCCGGAAGATGTGGGTACTGCACCTGAGGCACAAAGCTCCAGTAGCTATCTAGACATATCAGAGACTGTGGAGGCTCGTATAGTAGCCTTTGTAAAGGGACAAGTATGTAAAGAGACAAACAGTCGAATCTTGCAGACCTATACAAAAAAACTATGTCCGAGGCCTCAAGCCAAGCTCGCTCTGAATCAAGGTCGCTTCGAATGCCGCTTTCACACAAAACGAAAAAGAAAACTTCGCGTATGAGTCTCGTGCTCTTTCTACGTGCAAGCTCGCTTTGGGTTAATGAGGTTGTAATCATTATTTACATGAATCTGCATCCTTGCAAGGATGCTTCAAACAAAAACCAGTACCCTGCACGGTGCTCTCCTGGAGGAACAAGAAGCGACACTCAGGAATGCGCGCACTATACCCATGCCCTGAAGCAGTGCTTGAATTACTTATCTGTCCAGTAATGTTGGAATTTGAGGCAACCTGTAGTCTTCTGTGGGATTGTGACACACCCTCCAAGAAACCTGTCTGCAACCTTTCCTCCCGCTTTTCCGGCCTTTCGTGAAGCCGAGCGGGTCCCAGAACTGCGGCGCTGTCCACCAACAGTGGACATAGGCCGGCGGCGCCGGCCTCAATGCGACTCAAAATACGGGCACTGTCGAGTTCAGGGTTGGAATGCGCACTGGTTGCAAGGGTGAAAGAGTGGTATATAGCTGTTTTGGTATCGGATGCTCCCGGGCTCAGATCTATAGGATTGGTTATTTTGATGGCAATGGCAATCCATGCAAGCCCATGCAAGGCTCGGCCACCTGAGATTGAGCGCAATAGGGCTTGGGTGGGTTAGCCCTCGGCCCGCGATCTCCGACGGCTTGTGCATCGGGGCGGTCCGGAGCTGAGGATCAAGCAATGCGGCATCATCCTGGCATCAATTAGCAGTTGTCAATGTTACCAAATGAGAAGAGTCACAACGAAAACATGCTTGCATCGTTGTCAGCCGCCGCCTTTTGGCGATCGCCTCCTCGGTTCTGCTTGTTACCTGATTCGGCTGGGATTTGGGGCGGGGTGCGGTGTCTTTAGTTCCTACGATACACATCATACATCAAACTGCTAAACCTTGGGCCACGCACCCCAAATCCTACAGAAGACGCCCGAAGGGGGTCTCTCGCAAGCCAAGGTTCCTGTACAAGAAGGTGAATAGTGACATATGTTTAGGGTGTTTCGAGGTGCAGGACATGTTGATTACAGAATTGGAAATCCACAACATGGCAAACTGCTTGATTCTGCACTCTGACAAAGACAAAACCCCCAAACACTAAACATGCAAACTCTTAAACCGTCAGAACAAACGAATCTCTGAAAACTCTAGAAATCCCAAACCTCCAGACCCTCAGGCCAAAGCCAAAGCAGGAGACGGACTATCATCTGCCTGCACGGGGAGATGAAGCTTCTGGGCTTGTTACAGCCGGAACGCTATGTCGGCTGAACCCTTTTACGGGACCGAAAACCAACAACCACGGAGAACTAACAAAACCAGCAACAACCATAGGATCCTATCCGGGTCGGCTGGGCCCTGCCTCACGCAACTTTATCTTACAGTACACTACAACACTCTGCAGTACTTCAACATTACCAGACACTGAATGGCAGTGCGGTGCATCAGCATTAGACCGCAGTGCTCAAGTGCAGCGCCGTCCGTGTTTCCGTATAGCTCATCACAGCAAAACATCACGCATCAGAAACAGTATAAGGTGGTAACTGCTGACTGCACAAGACAACATAGCATGCCGTTTCGTATAACACCATGATATTCGCAACCGCAGTATAACAGAACAGAACAGAATGGAACAAGACATGACACAACACAATATACACACTTTGATTGAGCCGGGCTCTGCCAATGCTTTCATGCATTTGTGCCGGAAAAACTCTTCGAAGCCGGGCTATTCCAGGACAGGAGCAGCAGCTACGTACAGTGACTTCCGCAGTACTTTACTAAAACTGCTACCGCCGATTACAAACCTAGCTTGAACTTACAAGTTTCAACTTGATTTGTGTAGGCTCGGCAACGGGCGCCGGGGCCGCCAGAAAAGCTGAAGCTCACGATCCTACGCGTGTATTGGTAGCATCAAGCATCCGGGACAACCATCTCATCATTTCCTCGCTGCGCTTCTTGCATGATGCAAGAATGCATGTACGAACACTGATAGCCCACAGCCTTCACCATTGCTGATACCACAAATCGTGCTAGCAAGATTCACGTCAGTACTGTTGCCTGCCAATGTAGTGCATCTTTCTCGCGGTTGACATGTGGTGCTAACTTCTAGTTTTGAGATCCTTCTGGAACTCATTGGAATGATATGCTTTGTATATGTGGTTTTGCGTATCTTGTACTTTCGAGCTAGACACAACTTCTCAACAGGTCGAGACTTCGCAATTGCCTCTCGATACCTCTTGGCATCCGATACCTCACGCTTCATTGTTGTGGTTTCCTCTTGCCCTCCTCCCTGGTGCTCTTTTCCGCAGGAATCTTGCAGTTGTTGCCGTTGTCTATCTTTAGCGACTGGAGTCAAACCAACATTGCAACAACACCAGTCGTGAACTGCGAACGTGGCTCCCAACTAGAAGGCTTCCTAACAAAACCACACAACGGCAACGACCCTGCAGCAGAGTCGAGGCCTTGTAGCTGATGCTGTAGCCTGGTAAGGGGGTTGGGCGCCAAACGGGCTTTTGGCTAAATCACGTCAACATCGCGAACAACTATATTAACACTACAGACCATTCTCCTGGCTTATTTGCAAGTCAGAGGCTGGGTCCGCACAAAGGGCTGATGCTTTTACTCTTTGCACCTCTACTCTTGACTGTGTCCCTTAAGGGGAACCCTAATCTCTATCACGAGGCTTAGGGCTCTCGGCTTGTGTTGTTTCACCACAGAGTTAGAGGTTCTTCCTTCAGGAATTAGGTTCAGGTTTGCGTTTGGGATTTATGTTGGGCAGAGGGTTTGTCTCTGATTTCGTATCACTCCAATCCCTGAGCCTGGACTCAGTTTGGGTTCGACATTGCGAGTCCAAGGTTTAGGCATGGCATGGAGTGGGAACTCTAGGCTTTGGACGGATTCCTCGTCGCACAGCTTGGCACATGAGGCCGCGGCCAGTGTGCTGGTGCTGCTGCCACAATGACGACTGCTGATCGAATGAGTGTGTCTTGACCGCAGCACGAGTATCGTGCGAATTACTGTTCGCATCACTCAGTAGAAGACTAGACCGACCGTCATCTTCTCGTTGGGCGTACTGTTGCGAAATATTCCTCACATGGGTATGTTCTGTGACGGACTTATCGATTTCCACTGTCACGACTACGACGGCTTCTCCGTTCTTTTCAAGTTTTTTTCGTTGCGAAGGTCCATTCGCGAAAATCCCTTTTTTGCCGTCTCGAACTTCATATTTACTCCCTGCGGGCTTTAGCATTGAAACGGACAATACATTAAAGTTCTATTGGCTCTGTTGGCTGCTGTTTGATTCGGATCTCTCTGTTAGCTTGCGAATTCACAGCAACGAGGCGAAGAACATGTACCAGTTTGTGTGGCTGAAGCTTAGTGTTTAGTGCTGATGATTCTGTCTTGTGCGCTATTCCAAAATCGCTGTCGGAAGTCGCAGCCTCAACTCACTCGCCGGGGCTTGAAAAGAAAAGCACAGGCGGTTTAAGTTGAATGTTCACGTCGATTAGGTATTTGGGATGCGCCTCAACAATCCCACGATCAGCCGCAGAGCCGATGATTTGAAGCATAACACCGGGAATCCCAGACACGGTATCACAATACGAGCTTTTCTATAGAGAAAATCACACGTTTTGAGCCCAGACTTTGCCAATCACCTTTTTCAAGATTCCTTTCTAGTCCTGGATAACCTGATCTTCACCCTACTCCCCGTATGCATCGCAACAAGCGGCCTGCCGCCGTCTGCAAGTAGAGCGCTGAGTAACTAGTAACTGATAACTTGTAATTAGTATCTGATAACTAGAATTTTGTTCTAAGTATTTAGCATTTAGTAATTGTAACTTGTATTGAAAAAGCGGCTGATTTTCACTAGTCTGTGTATTGATTTCGAGTCAATGACTTGCTATGGTCAACAAGTAACAACTAGTAGATAGTAAGTAGTAATGAGCAATTCGTGGTTAGCAGATAAATCATGAATGCTGACTTACGAGATTTTGAGTCGTGAGTATACTTAGTTACTAGTTAGTGGACGCATGGACACGTCGACATCCGGACAAAGCCAATGGGTGTTCAGAAGTCAACAGCCTCATCTCTGAGGATGCGGTTTTTGGAGGAGTGCAAGAACCTGCGGTGCGCTACTCGACTGTAAGATGCATCTATAAACCCAACGGCCCAACGAGCCTCCCGTAGACTTTCTGCTCGGATGCAGGCCGCGAGGCAGCCTGGCACTCTTGGTACCCGAAACCTAACATCAAATAGCTGCTACAGCACATCGTCAAGTGGTATGTGGGAAAGTTGAACTGTAAGAACTAACAGTGCATCAGCAAGCTGCGGCTTGGGGGATTGAGATTTCGCTGACACTGATACCATAGGATCTATTGGTAGTGCAGAGAGGCACTAGCAGCAGAACGGAGTCGGAGCTTGAAAACTAAGTAGCAATAGTAATAGAAGGAGAAACAGAAGCAGGAATGGAAGAAGTAGGCAGGCGTAGCAGCGTAAAGAAGGGCGAATGATAGTTTGGGAAGGAGTAGTGGTGGTGATAGCAAATCGCTGTCATGGGCATGACGGTAGCTGCATTCCCAGGCACCTGCACATCAGCGCAATCTGGGATGAGCGCGAGTGCCGTGCCTCCAGCCACACCCTACTAGACAAGATTCGGGGACCATGGGACCTATCCGTTAAACTATCTAGAAGCCTGTAAGTGAGAAACCTGTTCAGGCCCCACATAAGCGTCTTGCAACCAGAATCGTCAGTTCCGCGTATTGCTGGAAGCAGTCTGGCGGCAAAGCACTTTGCCCAAGAAAGCCCAAAACACACAACTCCTGCTCAAAGCCTCAAGCCCACATCATGTTAGCCCTGACCGAAAGCCTAAAGCTTCAATCAGAAACTGTACCCGTAACTCCTTTGACCCGGAAGCCCCCTCAACACACTCCACATGGGACGAGGGTTGCAACAGGAACCGGGGCGGGTTGTAACAGGAACTCTTTCACAGAAAACCGGGGGTCGTGACACGGAAACCGGACCACACTGCAACGGAAACCGGGGGCGGTTGTGACGGGAACCGCGCCTTGGGAACGGGAACCACGGTCGGGATTGGAAACAAAACCGGAACCTGAAGCTCGACACGGTGTCCAACGGCCGGAGACCTGATGTTGGTGTAAGGCTTAAGTGTAAGGAACACCCGGACAGGGTGCAACCACCGAGAAATCGACGAAATAAGGTGTCCACGAGCCGGACGCCTCATTTTTGGTGGGTTTCCACCGGCAGCCCTTCAAAGCCAGGTCTCCGAAGGCCGAGCACCTAATCTTATCTTTGTTTTCATGCAAAATATGGTACAACGCGCCGAGAAAACGGGTGGCGGCGTGGCGGTGTTGTGCTGTGTAGTGGGTGGTGTTGGCATGGTGGTTGGCGTGGGTGGTGTGGCGGTGGTGTGGTGGCAATACGCCTCCGACGAACTGAAACAGCTACATGGACAGACATGCGCCGCACCCAAAACCCCTCCCTGTAGCCTTGTCGCTCTCGCTTCGCGGCCGGCATGGTGTGGACCCGCCCCAAGCCCTGCCGCCTGTCTACGGAGCCAAAAACGGCCATGACAATCGATCAGCATCAGGCTGTGCTCAGCCAGTCGTAACAAAAGAAGAGGAAGACTCGATTCAGCGGAACGTGTGGGAGGATGACCAACTGCCAGCGCATGGCTGATGAGGCAAGCTGACAGCAACACATGTCACTGCATGCAACTAGGTGAAAAGCATAAACAACGTAAACAACGCCACTGTTGATTTTAACACCATACACCTCGCACCATACCACATGAAGCAAGCTTGCACAAGCCTGCCCTGCATGCATGAAAAAGGCTTACCTGCAGCCGCGCCCAACAACCTGGGGTCGAAACGTCGGGACGTGATGGCAGAAAGGTGGATGAAACCAGCCCCAAACGGGACCGACTGTTTTTGTCAGGGCTGTAGGAACAGAGTGATTCTGGCTTTTCTACGAGCTTAGCCGAATCACCTGTAGGGTCAAGCTTGGACCCAGTAACCTTGCTCGAAGTAGCGCAACCTGAGCCTCAGCCTCAGCCCGTGAGGTTGCAAACGGGTAAAGCCTGCGCACGTGCAGATTGACTTCTCTCGAAGCAAGGCTTAGGATTAGGATCAGGAGGACCCCCAAAACTTATGTCTAAACTTTGGAGTGTTGGGCGGCCCATCTTTTTCCAACGATGCCGAACTCGCAGATGCCCTGCCAGATGACCGCAGAAGGCACGACCTGGCACAGCAATGCAGCATAACCATATGCAGGAAAAGCTGCACAACTGCAGTGCGCGTGTTGTTGATTGATGTGGCCTTTAAACGGTTTTATGCCTTGGCGGAAAGACTTTTCGGCCAGCGAAAGCTGTTATAAGCAAAAGTTCTGTATTTGCAGGCAGAGGCACTAAAAGGTGCAACGCAGCATGGAACAAACCTTTAGCCCGCATGCTGCGGTGAAGGCTTTTCGGGCCCGGGCATTTTGCATTTGAGAGGACTATGTCGGCATGGTAAGCGACAGCTCTGGTGTGTGATACATGCCAATACCGTCAGCGTTGATTGAGATCAAGCTCGCATGCGGCTTTCGGATTTCCACAAGCTTAGAGATTCCAAGGCCCCGACGCCTTGCCCTGCGACCTCTACGAAATTCTCAAACTCCCTTGTGGCAGCGGCATCGATGACCTGTGCAAGCTTAACCCAAAAGGCTTGGACGTCAGGGACAGGCGACACACTCGTCCTGGCATGAGCTGACATGCAGCTGATTGAGGTACCGTCAGCGTTGATTGAGATCAAGCTCGCATGCGGCTTTCGGATTTCCACAAGCTTAGAGATTCCAAGGCCCCGACGCCTTGCCCTGCGACCTCTACGAAATTCTCAAACTCCCTTGTGGCAGCGGCATCGATGACCTGTGCAAGCTTAACCCAAAAGGCTTGGACGTCAGGGACAGGCGACACACTCGTCCTGGCATGAGCTGACATGCAGCTGATTGAGGTACCGTCAGCGTTGATTGAGATCAAGCTCGCATGCGGCTTTCGGATTTCCACAAGCTTAGAGATTCCAAGGCCCCGACGCCTTGCCCTGCGACCTCTACGAAATTCTCAAACTCCCTTGTTGCAGCGGTGGTGCCTGACTACAAAACCACCATGCAAGGTTCCAGGCCCAAGCACTTGCCAGCAAAAGCCATGCGAACTCCATCAGTGTCACGGGTTGCTATGACGAATTTGTGGACAGAATGGTGTTTGCAGCTGAGTCTAGTAGTAGTAGTAGTAGTAGTAGTAGTAGTAGTAGTAGTAGTAGTAGTAGTAGTAGTAGTAGTAGTAGTAGTAGTAGCAATTGAGTCTAAGTGTCTCGGCCCGAACGGTTTTTACAGTCTCCTCTCCTGGGGGTTGCTTGGTGCATGGTCCTTGCTTCTGGGTGACTGCACCGCGTAGAGGCATACTGCTGTTTTGGGAAGTTGCTCGGACAGATTGTCTTTCTTGGCTGTCCTCTTACGGGGCCTTCGGGCCGGGGGCATGCCAAGATCGATTGCTCAGTCATCATCGACGCACAGCAGCAATGTGGCCTCTTCGTCAGCTGGGGTTGCCAGCAGTTCTAGTGATGGTGCTGGTGGTGACAACCGAGATGAAGCTGCAGCAGCGGCGGCTCGGGAAGCTGAGCGTAAAGCTGCCACCGAGAGGCGCCATCTTCTGGACCAGGTTGCACGCCGAGCACTCTTTGAGCTCTGTATGTTATTCTGGGAAGCCCACGTCAAGTTTCGGGTTTCAGACGGAAGAGCAGTCAGAGCGAGAGTGGATGCACAGCGACGCAACTGGCAGCATCTTGAACCCGGAGATGTATATGCCATCCTGGCGCCACAGATGGAACAGCAGGAGTTCGAAAGGCTACATGAGGAGTATGGATTTTTGGGAGGACTCTTTGACCAAGGAGTGCGAGAAAACGATGAAAGTTGGATATGCTCCACCGGAGCCTCTGCCGATCCTCCGAAGCATTTATACTTCCAGCACCTCAGCCGACTGGCCCAGCCAAACTTGCAGAGGGGCATTGTGGGACACCGAGCCCGTACGCTCATGGCCCGGCTCTTGGAGCTACTGGAGAACAAACTGTATGTCCCTGCCATGTATGCCCTATTCCCTCTGCTCGGAATGGATGGACAACGTGCCTTTCAGCAGTGGTTTGTTCGGTACTCACTGGGAATACCTCCCGATGACGCCGACCTGCCAGATGAGGTTCAGCCAGCCGCAGCGCGATCAACCAGTGGAGCAGCCGGCTCCAGCACGGACTGATCTGGGAAAGCATCTGCGACCGACTCGGCCTAAATGGAAAGCCAGCGGACCGCGACGGCGACGTGCTCGAGGCCCCCGGCCTGCCGGCACAAATTGCCCTACTCTGCCTCCTCGCTCGACTGCTGAGTCCTGGGCTTCTGATCGGTGAGTTTTTCTGTACAGTTCTTTTGCGCCTAGGCAACGTAGGCTTGTCAAAGTTCGGTGGCACTGCCTCACACTGCCCACCTACTCACCCTGAGCCCCAACCTTACAAAACCCCTAGGACCCCTAACAATGGCCGCCTTGGTCCCAAGTCCAAGGGTAGCTTTGGTAACTGGCTTCGTCTTCTGCTTTTCTGGATTACCATATTTTACACTTTGCAGTTAGGACTAGCCGCCAGAGCTACAGACACGAGGGTTGAGAGCAATCCACGCCTGGAACTCTCTGAAGTCCCGGAAACCCGCAACGATAGACTTCAGGGTCAGACGAACCCCAACGGCGACAACCTATCAGTGCCAAGGAAGCCTGCCATAAAGAGGGCCTTTCGCAGAGCCCAGAAAAGGGCTGCCATGCATGGCGGCACCAAGTACAGAGGCAAATGGTTCAGTGCACAGCAGTTAGGCACCCAACATGAAGAACGACCTCCTAAGGATCGTAAACCTGTGAAGCCCAAAGCCGCCCCGCAACGACTACACTTTCTCTCTTGGAACGCCTCAGGTCTCACCCGGGATAGGCATGCAGAAGTGCAACAGTGGTTGACACTGCCGGAGGCTGCGCATATCCAGCTAGCTGTCATACAGGAAACGCACTGGCGGAATGCACTTGAATATCAAACTGGACGCTTCTCTGCTGTACACAGCGGAGGAACTAAGTCTGAAGCGGGCCTTTTGGCCCTGATCGATCGTACCCAGCATCCCCCTCACAGCGTATTCTACGAAGATGTCATTCCTGGTAGATTGCTGCACATCCGCCTGACAGCCACTGAGCCTTGCACTGACGTAATTGTTCTTTATCAACATGCGTGGTCCATTGCCAAAAACAAACAAGCCCACGAACGTAGTAAGGACATTCTCCTGGCTAAAAGGGCAGAGGTCTGGGCCAAGCTTGTCACCCTATTGAACAGCATACCAAAGCGTAACCAACTGTTGCTTTTGGGAGACTTTAACTGTAGTCTGCAACCCCATCAAAACTTAGTAGGACATGGTGTTGCGAAGCACATTAGCGCGCATGCCAGTGATGCAAGTATGCTACAATCCGCACTAGAACAGTTTGACCTGGTTGCCCTGAACACCTGGTCCTGGCAAGGGCGACGCTCTTGCACGTACCTGCCCGCCTCGGACAAAGGTCACAGCCAAATTGACTTCGCAATGGTCAATCGACAGCAGTGTGATCAAGAGGCTAGGCAAACCAAGCCTGTGACTTTGCCCTTTGTCCCGGTGACTGGCATGCGTCACTTGCCCTTAGTGGGAAGCATACCTCTACCTCATAGGCCGCCTTGCCCTACGACACCCCCGCCAATTCCTAGGAAAACTGTAGTTGATCTTCAGCGAAAAGACCCGCACATTATGACCAAGTTTAAGTTTGCACTTGAATCTTTACAGCAAAATACAAGAGCTTCATCTCCGGATCATCTTATTACCGAAGCTTGGAAGTTAGCTCGTGCCCAGAGTGTAGAAACTAGACACAGAGTCCGCCCACCCGACCTGGCTATGCCTGACCTTAAATCACCCACCATCACCGCTCTCTGGCAGTGGCGAGCTCGAGTGTCACGCATGCAGCAGCGAGGTGGCTTGCGATGTCACATGCGTCTGTGGCTAGCACACGCCAGGCTACAAAGACTACAGAAACACCTACGCACCGCATGTAGACAACATAAAAAGATGGTGGTAACGCAACTGTTGCAAGACGCCGCTGCGCAGCCTCAGAGCCTCACTTGCGTTTTCCGTTTGCTGCGAGTGTTGGCGCCGCCTGCGCCCAGACGGAAGCTTCAAATACGTACTGCCAAGGGTTTACCATGTAGTCCTTTAGAGAGCCTTGGGTGTATACGCGACTACTTCCACGAGCTTTATCATACAGTGTCAAGATCCGATGAGCCACACTTTTCCCTAACCCCGCCCTCTACGCCATTACAGTTTTCACCAGAAGAAGTGACAGCTGCCCTCAAAGGCCTTCCGTCGGGCAAAGCGGTGCCCGCTTCACTCCCACCTGCGGTGCTGTGGAAAGAGGCGGCCGACTTGATGGCGCCTGACATTGCAGTGCAAATTAACAGCTGGCTGGCTGATATGCGACACCCCCCGCCTGATGGTTGGCACATTGCTGACATCTTTCTCTTACTAAAGCCCGGCAAACCACCGAGTCCCTCATCCCTAAGACCCATCTCCCTTTTGCATCCAGTTGCCAAAGCAATCGCTGTTATTCTCAAGCAGAGATTGCAGCCAGCAGCGGACGCACTCTTGTCGGAGTTGCCTCAATTCGCCTACCTGCAGAACAGATCGGCTCAGGATGCGCTGGATCGAGCGTTCACGCACTGCTGCCACGTTCAGTCCATTCTGCGCGCGCAGACAGCCACACCACAAACCCGATACCAGGGGCACACCGTCCTGCCCTGCAGAGGTGGCATCACATTAAGTGTAGATCTGCGTAAAGCGTTTGACCTAATGCCCCGAGCCCATCTCTTGACAGCCCTACAAACTCCAAAGCCGATCCAGCGCTGGTGTGGACAATAATGTCCCTGCATTCGCATGCGCAAATGCAATTTTCCTTCGGCCCGCACAAAACCACCATTGACACAGAGAATGGTATACGCCAAGGGTGTGGGCTTGCACCCACCCTGTGGTCCATGTTTACTGCGGTGGTCATGGTTCGCCTTCTGGAACAGCTTAAGCCAGAGGAACTGTCAGCGTTTGCCGACGACTGGCTCTTTCAATGGGTCATCAATAAGCCAGAGGATGTAGTTAGAGCGGTGCGATTGGTCGGTTTTGTGCTGGATGTTTTGCATGAATTTGGGATGCAGCCGAGCTTGGACAAAACAGTCATACTTATCAAGCTTAAAGGCAGCCAAGCCAACCGAATCATCAAGGAACATGTGTCTCGCAAGCATGGCAAAGGCCGGGTCATCAAGATTGCGACCGAATCCGGACAAGTAGAGCTTCCTGTAGTTGAACAGCACACCTATCTGGGCTGTCAGCTGAGCTACACCTGCTCTGAACTTCTTACGATCAAACATAGGGTTCGGCAATCTTGGAACGTCTTTAACCGACTCCTGCCTTCACTGCGCAGCGTCGGCCTTACTCGTGCCCTCAAGTTGGAGGTTTGGCGTGCATGTGCATATGCCAGTTTGATGTATGGACTGGATTGTGTTGTGTCCTCGGGGGCTGGTTCGGTTCTTATCAGCAAAACTGTAGCTAGGCAGCTGCGGATGGTCATCAAAGAACCTGTACATCTTACCAGGGAGCCTGCACAAGTACTTTTTGGTAAGCTTTCAGTCATGGACCCCCTTAAGGATCTTGCCCAAAGGGCCTTGCGGCGACTGCACAATTGCCG
>CAJNDT010001243.1:0-70526 GCA_905221615.1 Symbiodinium sp. CCMP2592 | reverse complement strand
AAAGCCTATTAATGTTAAAGAATATGAGTTCAAACAATCTAAATATGAAGTAGCACCGAGACTACCGTTTAGTCAAATAATTGTAGGTCCTAGCGGTTCAGGAAAAGGTATATTATTACAATCAATGATATTAGATATTTACCGTGATGTTTTTGCTAGAATATACATTTGGTCACCTTCAATTTCAGTTGATAGTAATTGGTCACCAGTTAAAAAATATATTCAAGATAATTTAAAGGTTGATACAGAAAAGGAAAAATGCTTCTTTGATGATTACATACCAGAAGAACTAGAATCTGTAATAAGTAGACAACACAAGGTAATAGAATATCAGAAAAAGAATGACCATAATAAACTACATTCAATACTGATAATTGTTGATGATTTTGCAGACAGTAAAGCTTTTTCTAGAAACTCACCATTATTAAATCAGTTGTATGTTAGAGGTAGACATAATGCAATAAATATTATCACATCAACACAGAAGTTTAATGCTTTATCTCCAATTATTCGTGTAAATAGCCGTCAGTTATTCTTTTTTAGATTGAGGAACTACAAGGAAATAGAGACAATGGTTGAAGAATTAAGCGCGGTATTGATTAAAAAATCAAGTGTGGCAGATACTAAAAACCTTGCAGAAGCAAAGAAATTATTATTAGAAGTCTATAATATAGCAACAGAAGAACCATACAGTTTTTTATTCATTAACTTAATGAAGGGTGATGTTAATGATATGTTTTATAAACGGTTTGATGCTAAATTAGTAATTGATTAAGAGTAGTATTTATTAAGATATTATTAGTTAAATATGAATAATTACATAAATTAACAGGGTGGCAAACGATCATATATTTATCGCTGTTCTTTTTCCTTTATTCTTTCATATCTTTTATTATTTCTTTTAATGCTTTAATCTGTAGTTTATCAATATTACTTAAATCTAATTCCTCTTTATTTGATTAATACAATCATTCTCTTTATCCTTTGAAATTCTACTACCCATATAATATAATTAGATAAATTAACTTTTACTTTTTGCTTTTGGTTTAGCTTTAGCTTTTGATTTTGCTTTTGGTGAACTATCACTGTTGTTATCATCTTTTTTCAACTTTTTAATTTCTTTCTTTAAATCATCAACTTCTTTCATAAGTTCTTGAACTGAAGACCATAATACAACATTCATTTTAATATAATTTAATCTTAAATAATCATCATCACTATCTTTCATTACCATTTTTGACCAGTGTTTAGGCATTTTTGAATTAGGCACATCCTGAGCTATAAATCCTATTTCTCGTTCTTCCTTACCTTTAAAATTAAATTCTTTTGGTTTAATGTATTTAACAATGTCATAACAAGTTTTACTACTTATTTCCTTTATGTTTTCTTTAAGTCTTTCGTCTGATGTTTCTGTAGCAGTTCCATTTACATGTAAGCCAGTGCTTGATACTTCACATATATTAGCACCATTTATTGATAAAAATATTAATCCATCAGCATCTGGATTATCTATAATTACACGTTCACTCGTTGAAACTGTTTGATGTGTAAAATCTAAATGTCCTAATAGATTAACATTAGCTTCATTTACTGATATTTCGGGAGTGCTTCCTACCGCTCCTACAATAAAATTAATTGCTCTTTGGGGGTCTCCATTTCTAATATCTAAATCATAGTCACTACCGTTTAAGGTTTCTTTAATACCTGATGAATGTTGAAAAAACATTTCACCCCATACTCTTAAATTAGCTTCTGCTGTTATATCTCCGATACTGTTAAACGTTTGATTATTAACAACTGCTCTATTCATTGTAATACCTGCTGGATTATCATTTAATTGTAATGCTATTGTTCCTGTCGTCGGGTCAGTGTCTCTATTACTTTGTAGTGAAAAATTAATTTCATTCGTGGATATAACATTCAATGAATTATTAGCGTCCGCTCTTTGAAATAATCTACCTCTGCTATTTATATGAACATTGTTATTAAATGTTGATGTATTTTGAAATGTTGCTGTTCCACCAAAGTTACTATTACCACCACCGACATTTAGTTTATTTCCTCCTGCTATAGCACCGATACCCATACTTAAACAATAACATCCATTTCCGTTAGCTGTATTCAATAATAGTAATGAAGCACTGTCGTTACTGGTATTATATGCATTTATATTAAAAGAATTAAATGTTATATATCCTTGTGCATTTTTTACTGTTAAAACACCGCTAGCATCGGTTGTATCTTTGTATAATGTTAGTCCTGAAGCATTAGAAATATTAGCAGTATCATTTTCATAATTTACTGTTTCTTTAAAATAAGTTGGTTTAAATAATGTTGTTCCTCCTGTTGAACTATTACATTCAATAAATGTATTAGTATCGGCATCTGTTGAAGCTCCTAACATTAACCTCGTCGCTTGTTGGTCTGTTCTTAAATCCATTGATACATTAGATTTTGTAACGTTAGTATATCTTTCTACAGTTGTATTAGCATCAGTTAATTCAATATTACCTCCAATATTAATATTATTTGTTAAATTAATACTATCTGCTGTTAGATTAGATACGGATAAATCATTAGTTAAATTAACGTTTCCTGACGGATTTAAAACTAAATCTACGACACTATCATCTGATGTAGCATTTGATATGATTTTATTTCCTTGTAAAGTTATATAATTTGTAGCGTTTTTAAATACTGATACTATCTTATCTCCTCCACCAAATTGGTTGCTGAAAAGCAACCCAGTAGTCGGCGATATATTTATTGTCTCATTGTTTATTGTTAATCCTTGATGCAATATAGTAGGTCTTGATAAATCTATAACTGGAAAAATGAAACATTATTAGTAAATAATGATAAATTTGCCTTTAATGCAAGGAAATTATCAATTTCAGTATCAGTGTAACCACCGCCTCCGCCACCTCCCGCACCTGCTATTAATGTATCAACCTCACCTTTATCATAAAGATTTGTAGATAAGTTTGCATCTATTTCTGATTTATTGTAAAAATTGCTACTTAATTCACTGTTAGATTGATAATTATTTGTTAAATCAGTAGTTATAGCATTAATATTATTAAAATTTTGTAAATTTTTTGTATTTAGTATTGCTATTTCATCTGTGTTAGCTGTTATTTGTGCGTTGTTTCCTAATTCTGATTTTGTAACATATATCAGCGATAAATCAGTTCCACGTATTACTATATTATCTGCTGTTAAAGTATTTGTATTATTTAATGTTAATGGCATTATTAAATTAATTTAGATAATTAATTTAACAATGTTTATTTTTAATCAAACACCTTAAGCCCTAAATCTTTTATTTCAAGTATCTGTTCTGAAAGCATCGTTATATACATCGTATCAGGCATGTCATTAGCTGGAATTGTTGCTCCCGCTGGTTTAACTCTTAATAACATTTGTTGTCCGGCTCTTGTGTTAATTCCAGTATATGAACTGTCTGGAACTTTTTCAAATGAGAAAGCAAAGATAAATTGACGGTCGCGATATTGTTTAAAATTAATGTTCATACTGTGTTGATGAAACATAGGTAAATTAAGCGCTTTTCTTAAATGATAAAAGCATTGAGTAATAGAATTACAAGGGTATTCTGGATAAAGTTTAGAACCTAATTGAATTTGAAACTCTAAATCTAGGTTTTTTTCATAAATACCACTGTCTAAAGGATTGTGTGCTTGATGAGGATGGTAAAATCTACAAAATTCTTTGTCAGCGTATTCATAACCGAAGCTCGGGTCTCCTGACTTGTAAAAGGTTACAAATGAAGCTACAAGTTTAGAAACGGAACGAATAACTGGAACACTAATATTATCAGTTGAACCCTTAATATTTTGTGATTGTGTAATATAAGTTGTGTAAGTAATTGGAAGTCCTTTACCTTCTAAAAGATGTTTAACATATTCATTATTTAAATTATTATCAAGAGTGCAAACATCACATATTACTCTAGGATTAGATATTTCCCAATCAATAGATGTATTTGTAGCCTTACCTACATCGCCTGCCACTGCTACTGTAAAACGATTTCTAATGTCTGCATTAATACCCGCGTCGCTTTCATCAAAATCATTAGGATTAATAATACAATCAGTTGCATTTGTCACGAGTTCTAGTTCAATTGTTAAATTACCCATGTATTTCAATGGTAAATACTTAAATTGTGAGAATATGCCCGCCAGTGGTTTGAAACAACAAGTCATTTCATTATAAAAACCTGGACAACTAGCACTATTAACTTCATAAGTTAAAGCACTCCCTCCTTTTGTTACTAATGTTAATAATTCATCATCATACCTATAACCAAAACCTTCATTAGCTTCATCTCGTCTTGCTCCTTGTGACATCATTTTAGAAAACATATGATGAACACGATTGTAATTATCAAAATCTTCAACAACCTGACTACCAGCAATAATTCTCATTCTTCTAAAAAAGGAATATGGGGATGATAATGGACGAATTTTTCTAAAATTGGTTCCATCTTTATTATTTAGGGTAAAATATATTCTTACACTTTGGGGGTCTAGCCATGCATTATCTTCACCATTTAAAGAAAATTTTAATACTCTTGCCCCCGATGACGGTTTATACACGTTAGAAGTTGAAGGAAAGAAGGACACGCTTCTTCTATCAACTATGTATGAACTACCCTTATTCAATTTAAAACTTAAGTTATCAATAAGAATATCTTCTGGGCTAAAAGTTTCCATCTGTATATATTCAAGACTAGATAGTTAATATTTTTTTATAATATATTTAATCAAAAATATTAAACTTAATTTTATTTTCATTATTTTCTTTCCTTTCTTTGTCTTAATTGTCTCTTTCAGTTTCATTTCATCGCCCTCATCAACTAATTTTAGTATCTCTTCATAACTGTTCTGCTTGAATTTTTTATCTGGCTTTGTTTTTTCCATTTTTTCATAATTACTAGATTTATTACCAAACATTATTAATGTTATTTAGATTTTAATCAAACTGTTAGTTAAATCAATGAAACTGATTTAATCAAGAGTTTTAACTTCCGGTTGAAACTGTTAATTACATTTCTAAAACTTTATCAAGAGTTTAACTTTCAGTTAAACTGTTCCATAAATTCATCTTTTGTTATTGGTAAATTACCTGGTTTATTATGAACGTTGCCTATATCTTGATATGAATGATTTTGTAAAGGGTTTAAAGTTCCTTTGTTTAATGTTATACTACCTTTATCAAACATACTAACAACGTCTCCATCCTTTCTTATTCTTAAATTCGTTCCTGTATCTTCCGGTCTCTGACTTGAAAAAAAGGCGAACCATAACTTCTAGTTCTAAAAATATTTCCATAATCATTATTTATTTGTTGTCCTACCGCTGAGCCTAGACTATGGCTAATAATATCAGTAATTCCTGTTAGTTTTTTACCATCAACCTCTATAGTTCCATCTTTAATAATTTTATCAACATCTTTGTATCTTTTAGTTTGTTGTGTTTTATACAATGGTAGTTTTAAATCATCATATACATCTCTACCGCTTTTTGTTCCTGCTATGTATAAAATAGAACCATTTTGATAAATTCCTTCTGGGTTTTCATAAGCTAGTCTTAAACCTTGAGTATCAGTTAAGAAGGTTTCAGTTCCTGCTAATTCTTCTCTAAGGTCGCGTAGCACGCGAGCCTCTGGCGAGGCGCCATCAGTTATTTTATTTCTTGTATTTGGTGCTTCGTATAATATTCCCTCGTTTTTTCTTTTATGTTTATACATATAATAAACTTATAATTTAATTTTCTATGTTAATTAATAATGATGAAATTGAAAAAGGTATATATTGATAGCACTTATAAAGTTAATGGCACTTCATCGGATTTCATAATGGACTTACCTGAAACAGTGCAGTTAGAGGAAAATGTATTATGTCAAATACATGAAGTGAGTATTCCACACTCATGGTATTCAATAAACAACACGAATAACAATTTATATTTTAGACATCAAGTATTACCACCTGCTAATATCGCTGGTGTTTCTTATCGTAAAATACCAATTCCTGAAGGTAATTATACAGCATCTGAATTAACAACTGAATTACAAACACAATTAAATAACTATTTTGATACAGTTGATAGACCTAACACATATACAGTGAGATATAATGCAACAACTAATAAAGTTAGAATTGCTGTTAATTATGCTACTGTTATTTTTGTTGTTTTAACTGATGGAGAAGTAGCACCATTCGTTGAATCGTTTTTAGATGACGTTGATGTTAGTAATCTAAGTTCTGTTAATCGCGTAATGGGTAATTTAACACCTGCAAAAGATGCTTATACTAATGTTGTTCCTTACATAACTAATTTTATTGATTTAGTCCCCTTCAAGAACTTATATTTACAATGTAATGAAATTAGTAACTTCAATCAAATGACTGTAGCGGGTAATTCAAGTATCATTAAAAAGATTAATGTAACAGTTCCTTATCTTGGTGTTATTAATGACAATGAGTTAAGTAGCGTTGATTATATTGATGTAAGCGGTAAAATACTACGTCGTTTGAATTTTAGACTTACAAATAATTTAAATCAAGTAGTTAATCTAAATGGTGTTGATATCTCATTCACTTTAACATTTTTTAGAGGTTAATTTTCTAAATTTTATCTATATTATTTCTATTTACATAAGAAATGGAAAAAATATAGAATATATTATATGAGTGATATTAATGATACAGTTAATGAAGAAATAAAAGAAGCTGAGCAAAGTAAGGACGAAACCAAAACTGAAGAAATTAAAGAAACAGTTAAGGAAGAACCAAAGCAAGAAACACCAAAAGAAGAACCACCAAAAGAAGAACCACCAAAAGAAGAACCACCAAAGGAAGAAGAAGAGTTTAAAAACAAAACAGAAAGAATGAAAAATAAAAAAGTCAAATGTGAAGGATGCCAAGCTGAGATGACACTGAACACATTAAGATATTCTCACAAATGCAATGGAAAAACAGAAGATAAACCAATTAAACCAAAACCGAAAACAAGAGCTGTAACTGTTAAACCTATTGAAAACAAAGTAATAAAACCTGTAGCACCTACAACAGTTAAAGAAGTAAATCAACAAATTGATGAAAGTGTTGTTAAAGAAAAATCAAAACCTGTAAGAATGGAAGAACCCGAACAACCACCACCAAGGGCATTAACTGCACGAGAATTATTAGAAGCTTCATATAGGGAAATAAGAAGAGCAAAACAACAAGAACAAACAGAAAAAATAGCAAGATTTAAAACTAGCATGTTTTAATTATGAATAATTATTTTTATCTAATATTATTAATAATATGAGTATGTTTAAAAGCAAACCAGAATTTAAAAGAGCCCCCCAAGTAGAGCAATACTATGATTTAGAAGATACTATAGGAGTAGCTAGTCGTAAGAAAGCTATTGAAGATATGAAGTTAAGAATTGAAGAAGCAGAAAACAGAGGTAAAAATATTAGACTACGCAACGAATGGTTACAACATCAGAAGAAATCATTATATCAGGGAGAATTAGATGACATTAACAGACAGTTAGAGCGTCCTATGATGCCAGTAAGAACAAAAGAAGAGCTAGAGAAGAAACAAAATGAACTAAAAGGTATAATGGCAGAAATAAATTAAAATCTAATATAAAATATAAAAATGATAAAAACATTAAAATCTGAGTTAAAATTACGTCCAACCTATGATGAAATGATAGGAATGGTTGAAAGTCAAGGAGACCCCAACAGACCTTCAATAGAACAAGTAATAGACAGGAAAGCAACATTATTTAGAAACAACCAGTTCGGTAGTCAATTTGATAATATTGATTTTCTAGGATTGAAGAAGCAAGAAGAAGATAGAGCGAAGGACAACTTAAGACAAGCACAGTTAAGCAACGCTGGAATACAACAAGGAACATCAACAGGATTAATGGAAATTAATACAAGTGGTTTTCAAACACCTGCTGAAGTTTATGAAGAATTAATGTTAAGACCAGAACCAAGAACGAAAGCATTAGAAGAATTTAGAAATAATATTGAAGATTTTAGACAACAAAAGCAAGAAGAAGAGAAACGAGCATTAGATATAATCAGGGCTTCAATGATAGGTGATACTGAAAGATATAGAGAACAAGTTAGAAAACAAAATTTTGAAATTAGTGAAATGGCTAAAAATGATTTAACTGATGTTCATAGTCAAGTTTTACCTGCGGGTGTTCCAGTTCATTCAATGGATGTTCCAGTTAAAAGTAATCAAGGATACCCCCCATCATTACCGGCACCACCACAACAACAAGAAGCGCGTAATACTGAAGACAAAGAAAAACAAAGAAGACTTGATTTACTAAATGAGTTATAAACGTTTGAATTTTCAAGAGAAGACGCAAGAAAAAACATACAAAATCTTCCCTTGCACGATTTTTCAAAGATTGAACCTGAAGAAGTAAATATAAATGGATTAATAACTTTGTTTAGAATTGCACAAAAAGAAAAAATGTTACAGGAAGATGAAATAAAAAGGTATTCAGAACTGTCTTATGATCATACAGCAAGAGGAGTCGGAAAACCAAGGGAAGATATAAAGGCAAAAGTTGATGAATTATTTAAGACTGTATTCCATAATAAAAGTATTGGAGAAGAAGAAGAAGAACTAACAGCATTAGAACAAAAAGTAGTATTTACAGATGGTTTTGACCCTGATGAAGTATTCAATGATGATAGTATAAATTACAGAGGATTAATGTTTCAATTACATGTTAGAGATTTATTAACTACAGAAACTATAGAATTAGTAAGAAAATTTCCATCAGACGAAAAAAGGAAACGGTATTTAGTAGCAATTATGGAGGCATATAAAAATGAGAATGAATGGAATGCTGATTTTAACAGTGAAAAACTGAGCCGTAAAATTAAAGAGTTTAAAAAAATACGACAACAGCTAAAATCAAAAGTTGTTGAACCGTCGGCGGGTTCATCATCTTCATCAAGTGGAGTTGGACAATTACTGCCTTCACAATCCACATCATCAACACCTTTAAGAGATATAGCAGTAGCTGGAGCAAAAGCGGGATTGAAACTTTAGCAAAAGCTGGAGCAACGGCTTTAGCAAAATCATTTTTACCAGTATAAAATATATATGTTTAATATATGCTACGCTTAAAGCCAACATTTGAACAAATTGAAAGGGAAGCAAGAACACGAAGATTAAAAGTATTACCGGAGAGGGAAAGAAGAACACAACAAGGAATATTATTAAATGATGTTAATTTTGATGATTTTGATTTAGATAAATATAATAAAAAGACAATAATACTTAATGATAATCCAGATAAAGGAACACAAACAGATAGATTTAATGAAACACCAAGTATAACAGAAAGTATGAAAACACCAGAAGAAGAAGAAGTTAAACAGATACAAACCGATGAAAGCGAGGACACTATAAAAAGTAATGAGAAAGAACAAGAACGAGACAGAGACAAAACACAAAATAAATCAGTAATGAGGAGAGTTTATGAAGCTATGTTTGGAGAAGATGAGTTTAAAGAAGAAAGAGAAGAAATGAGAAATAGGAGAGAGCAAATAGAAGAAGAAGGAATAACAAGTGAACCATCTATAGAAAAACAACAAAGTGAAGAGAGCGATAATTGTTTACCTATGAATGTTAAGAAATCTTATGAGCCTTCATCATCTTCTTCAAGTTCTAGAAGAAGTTCGAACAGAAGTGTTTTAATGCCTGTTGAAGAAGAAGCATTAAGTGAATACATTAATTCCTCACCTGTTGAAACAGTGCAAAGTTCCATTCCTAGTGATAGAACTATTGAATATGTAGATGACGCTTCGGAGAAGTCCTCGCGTGCTGAACGCGAAGCAACACCACCTATTAGTGTTGTTAGTTCACGCAGAAGTCAAGAAACAATAGAATACATTAGAAGCAGAAGTTCCAGAGGGAGCGCTAGGTCAATAAGTAGTTAATTTTCCTTTAATTGTTCAAAAAACATACTTAAAGAAAACCTAACATTAATATATAAGATAGTTATGACATGCTTAGTAATGGACAACGAAAAGAAAATAGACATTGATGATGACTTATTTGATGTATTATGGAACTCAATAGAAGAACCAGAAGAAGAAACCAACAAGGAAGAGAAAAGAAAGCGAAATAAAAAGTTATCAAATGATAAGCATAATAAGCTTAATAAAGAACGAGGATATTTTAAAGAATATTATAAAAGCAATGACAGATGTTATGAGTGTGAAAAATGTGGAAGAATGATAAGTAGCGGAACCAATAAATCAAAGCATCAAAAAACAAAGAGATGTATAAGAAATTATGAAGATAAGTTAGAAAAAGAAATAACGGATAAAATAGTAAACAAAGTCTTATTATGGAATTGATATTATTTAATTTCTAAATAATATTAATTGATGAGTAAAGAAGCAAAATTATCTGAGTTATATTTTGATATTGAGCGAGGCTTCGGTAGTGCTAAGAGTTTATATGATGATGCAATAAAAGCAGGTATAGTAATCACACAAGAAGTTAAAGAATGGTTAAAAAAATCAATCAGTAAAACAAAGAAGCGGTTATAAACAATATAATAGTTTTTCTGCTCCTTTTTCTCGTGCAATTTATTCTGTTGATTTGATGAATATGATTAGTCTAATGAAGGATACTAACACATATAAAAAAGAATATCCATTATATGGTTTTGTTTGTCTTGATAATTTTAGTAAAAAATGTCATGTAGTTCCAATGCAAAATAAAGACGGACCAACTGTATTAAATGCCTTAAAGGAATGTTTTAAGGTAATGGGTTATCCTCAATCAGTTTATAGTGATGATGAAGGGGCACTTAATGATAAAATATTACAAACATATTTGAAAGACAACGGAATTATACATAATGTCACACTAACACATGCTAACGTAGCTGAAAGAATGATAAGAACATTAAAGAAGATGATAAGTGATAGATTACAAGTTCATAAACAAGGAGCTTGGACAATTATGTTAAAACCTGTCTTAGATAAATATAATAAACAAATGGTTCACTCAACGACTGGTTTAGTTCCTAATGAAGCACATAAAGACGATAACCACATAACAGTAAAGTCTAACTCAGTATTGAAAGAAAAATATTTAAGAAATTATCCTAATATCAGTGAAGGCGATACTGTAAAAATCTATACAAAAAGCGGTGGCAATTATACAAGTAGGAAAGAAACAAGGAGCCGGTGGAGCGAACAAACTTATAAAGTTAAAAGTGTTGAACGCGATATGCAACTTAATAAATATTATGTTCTTGAAGGATTACCTAAACGTTATTTACAACATGAATTATTGTTAATTAATAAATAAATGGTAAAAAACTACTTAAAGAAAAATCGCCCTAGAATAGTAAGGAAAATGACATTTAATTTCAATTTTAAGTGTAAATATTGTATCAACTACAAGAGCAGAAGAAATGAAATATTAAATAATTTATTTGATGGTAATGTTACTAATAATATCTTGTCTTTTACAACTTGTAACTTTTGTCATAAAATGCATGAGTATGAGAAGGAATACTCAACTAAACCATTAGAAACAATAGAGCACAAACAAATACATTGTATATTAAATCATTTTGACAATGGATACATGAAACTAACAAATTTGAAAGATAAAAAGAGTTATTTGAAAGACATAATAGATAAATCAAACTGTAGGTTCAAACCATTATTTACCAAGTTCTTGAATGAAACAAAACATATTAAAATGATTGAAAAATATAAAGAATTTTGGTTATTAGACTATGACATTAAGCATCTTAGAGTATCTTATGATTTTAAAAATAGTGTTTATAAATATAGAAACCAATATGAACAAACAATAAGCATGATTATGCTCATAATTTTCTATCAATATTTTGAAAAACAAGTAGGTATTTATAGAAACTATTTTAACCTTGATGCCTTCTGGAGATATTTATATACTATCTTTAAAGAAGAAGATGAAAGTTAAAGCCATTCATAATAATATTAATATAAAATATTATTATAAATGTAGACAAAAGCCACCGCAGAAACCTAGACATAATATTATATAGAATATTATACATAGTACCCCGACATAAACCGACTAAGGAAGGAAACTTATGCCTAAACTTATGACATAAAACTAGTATAAAATATCGGGATAGGGTAATAGATACAACTTATACAAAACCTTATGATAATAAGCCATCATAAGTTGTAGGTAATAAGAATAATTCAAAAGATAACCCCAAAACTACATAAAGATTTTAGATAAGTGTCCAACAAAAACGATAACGAATGAGATAGACAAGTTTAAAAACAGTATAGGGGCCTATATAGGGGGTAGGGGGGTAACCCTAGAACCAACCTTTTAATAATTTTTTGGGGTCGCGATGGCCCCCGATCACCAATCTACTCTTGCATCTCCATGCTGGCTGCTCGCCAGCTGCGGTGGTAGCCTGCCGGGCGGCCCAGTTCTTGTCACGATACGCCCATCGGCAGGGTAGGATACGGTCTGAGGGGACCGTCTGTCTGACCAAGCTGGACTGCTCCAAGTCGAGCGGCTCCAAGGCGTCGTAGGAAAGATGCTCTTCCCACTGGACCTTCTCGGCTTCCTTGAAGAGGTTCTTGGCGTGGTCGGGAATTTCTTCCCACTTCAGCTCCTTTTCTTGACGTTTTGCGTGCCCCCTCTTTGTCAGTGGCTTGTTGGTAAGTAGGACTTCATCTGCATCTTCGGGGTTTGGTGGCTTCCCTTTCTTACGCATCCGTCGACTCGGGAGAACATGTTCGATAGCCTGGGGTTCATCGGGCATCTCGTGGTCGCCCTCTGGGTCAAGGATCACCTCGTCGCCCTCGTAGTCGGAGTACTCGTAGTCGGAAAGATGATCACCTTCATCGCCCTTCCGCTTGATGGACTCCCTGTAGTCCTCGTTGATGGTCTCCTCGGCGTAGGTGTCCGGGTCGTCGATATCCATGGCCAACAGCTTGGTCACCTCACTCTGAACATTCTTCATGGTGAGGTACTCGCCGACTTCCTCTGGTCCAGAGCACCTGAGGTGTTCGGGGGCCGTCAGCCTGCAACGTCCGCCTCTTGAGACCCAATAACTTCCTCCTTGCTTGCCGACAACCACCGCCGGTCCTGCCCAATGTGGCCTCCGTCTGTCCTTAGGCTGGTTCCAGTAGTGCACCGAGTCGCCGATCTCGTAGACTGCCTTGGTGGTCCTCGCTCGGTGTAGTAGGCCTCGTCGCAGACGGTCGTCTCCTTGTGCTTGATGAAAAGCGATCCTCGCGCTCGTTCTCATAGCCGTGGCCCGCTGAAACTTGGAGTCCTTGGTGAGGTCCCAGGTCGCCGTCTCACCGGAGTCGGGATCGCACAAATCCTCAGGGACGCGCGGCGATCTGCCGAGCACCCATTGACTGGGACTGTGTCCACATCTCCTCCTCAAATCGTTCTTTGCTGCGCACACCATAGAAGCAGCCAGGGCGGCTTCCTCACTCCCGACACTCAGCTCATGGACAACGCGTTCCCAGATTCCTTTGAACCACCCAATCTGTCTCTCAGTCACTCCGCCCTGCCACTTTGCTTGTGCTGCAACGTCCTTCACCTTGATACTGTGCCAGTCGCACAAGCGCGCGAGGCCTGCCTGCACCTTGCCGTCGAGGTCGAGAGAAACCGTAGTGGGTGGCCCGAACACTCCGAGCCAGTGGTCGTTGAACGCCCGCTCGATATCCGGTCCTGTCTCGGCTTCAAGCAACACCGCGACCTGATAGGTTGTGGCCCAATAATCGACAATGGCAAGAAAGGCGTGCCTCACGTCGTTGATGTCGTGGCAGTAGAAGATATCGACGCCGACACAGGCGTTGAAGTCAAGTAGCCTGGGCAAAGCAGTGGGTCGCGCGATCTGCGCGTGCTTGGTAGCCTCGCAAGTCTCACACCGCATCCCTTTCACAGCTTTGACAACATGCGGCTCACACCCCGCTAGTCGCAAGTGGCGGCATAGGTCCTCGCTCCTAGGGTGTCCGAGGTTCTGGTGCAATCTCCTCAGGGACGACTGAAGGATGCCAGGGACGCTTTCGTCGAAAGTGATACCGCTTCCGTCTAGCCGTGGCGCTCTCTCTTCTCGGCTATCTTCAGCCCCGACAACACACACATCATGGCGTCTTGGTCCTTCCCCGGTTGTGCGGCCTCCGTCCTTGGACTTCCCGAGGATGACCCATGCGTCCTCATTGTCGGTGGTCTTGTACTTCAAGTGGTTCTCGTACCCCTTTGCTAGTTCATGTGCCCGGTGTCCTCGTAGTACAACTTCGCCCCCTTCGCGAATCTGCTCCCCGATCACCCCCTTAACGAAGGTTTCAAGTGCTCCCGGCATCTCGTCGAGGTGGATCCGTAGTTCCCGGGGACTCGCTCCGGTGACAAAGTAGTAGGCGTTCTCCTGCGTCTTGGGGTCGAGCAAATCGGCCCACATCAATGGCTCGATCACGGCCTTCATTCCCAAGCTCCACCGCCTCGCTCGTGCCCTCATACCCGCCGAGCTCCATCATCACGATGGGGTCGTAGTCGGCAGGGGGTCCAATCATCTCGTTGAGGTAGGTCCCCGTAGCGGCCAACAATGTTGCCATGAGAACACTCAACTTCCCGGCAGAGTTCATGATGTTGTTCCTGACGCTCTTCTTGGGCGGGGGTTTGCTTACGGATTCCTTCTTGTAGTTCTTGTGGTGAGCAACTGGAAAACCGGTGGCGCGGAGGAACTTCTTGATCTCGCTGCCAACCTCGGTGATCCCCCTCACGGTGTGATAAGTTATACACCATCGTGTCCCCTCCCACGTAGTCGAGCAGTGCTTCTTGAAGGGGTCGAAGGCAAAGAAGGTCTCTTTGGTGCGGTGGTAGCGGCCTGGCAGCCATCCACCTTTGTCTCTTTTCCACACAACATCTCCTCCTCGGGCTTGGGCCTCGTCGATGTCGGCCTCCAGCCACAGATCACCTCCACTTTGTTGCCCGACCGTCGTGCAGTAGTTGAGGGAGCCACGGAGGTTGTTGGAGTCCTTGTGAATCCCGATGGCCACGTTCTTGGTCACCGAAATAGATGTCCACTTAGTTTCATCTCCAAGGTGTTCTCGGCCGAAGTGGTTGAGGAACCTCACCAAGGCATCGTCGTCTTTAGTAGCTCTCGTCAACCCGTGCACTCCACCATGGGTGAACAAGCCGTAGGTTACGCAATCGTATTTGATCCCCCTCACATACTCAGACTCAGATATAAATTCACTATCACAAACAATCCCACAGCACTGAACTTGATGCCTTAGGAGACGCGAATGCCCTCCTTGATGTCCATCTCCTTCGCCGTCGCCAATCACTCGCTTGATCCCCGGGCCTTGTCCTTCAGGATCGCCAACTTCGTCTCCAGGTCGGCGATCTCCTGCAACACAGCTGCGTCCGCCTGCGAGTCCATCTTCCCTTCCGTCTTCTCCTGCAGCTCGGGACTCATCCGCTTTGGGGTCGTCTTCGTGTTCCCCTTCCCACTTGGTTGGCGGTACCCCTTGGAGGGGGTGACTGAGATCTCCTCCCACGAAGTTTTCGTCGGGGTCGGACTCCTGCGGGAACTGATCGTGCCCTCGTAGTCCTCGTCCTCCACCGGGATCTTCGCGCGGCCCGCTTTGTTCTTCTGCTGCTCGCTCCACCACCTCGCATACATCACGAGCTCCGGCTGTTCGAAGACCTCGCCACTTCTGCCGCCGCCCAGCTGCCGTAGGAGTCCGGAATCTCCGTGTACAGACTCCCTTTCCACCGTCCGATCGTCATGATGGTGTCCCCGGGGCTGCTGACCATGTCGCGGATCAGCTTCAGCAGCGCTCCCTTCGTAATCTTCTCGGGCACATGCACTCCCATCTCGGTCGCCTTCTTGGTCAGCTCGGGCATCGTCATCGAGCTCAGTCCTCGCATCCGCTGGCTCGCCGTCTTCTCCGTGTAGGTGTCGATGTGCTCCCTGATCGTGGCTCTGAGTTCTTGGACGGACCATGTGTGGTGCACCGTGGCGCCCACTCTGAGCGCCTCTGAGATCAACTGGGCTTTCGTCATCTGGCTCAACGGCACGCTCTTCTCGGAGCATGGCTGAGCTTCCATTGGAGCCGCGAGGGTCGCAGTGAGGAGGGCCAGGGGATGGCAACTTGTCGAACACAGTTCTGCCGACCCAGAGCAGCGGGAACACATGTTGATCAGCTTGGCCTGACATCCACTGATCTACGGTCGACTCTATCCACTTCCACAGCACACACTCTCAGTCATGCGGGTGGCACCAATGTTTGCAACCAACATGTCCCTGAGCACAGTAGAACCCGTACGCCAAGTAGAAGGATTAAAAGTGGCCCTTCGTGGTACCATGTGCACTCTCACCCAGGTGGACGGTGTCTCAACCCAAAAGTCTCGATCAATACACGACTTCTCCCACCATGATTGGAACACTGCAAGGGACAAGCGATCACCACTCAACATGTCACGGGTTCCAGGGTCAAGTTTCTTCTCATAGAACATGCCGGAGTACTTTGGGGGCTGGGGACCACAATGAGCTACAGCATAAACCTCCATGTATTGCCCAATCTGCTGCAGTCGCAAGTCTTCAACCTGTAGATCCGGCGTTTCGCCTGCAGACAAACCGACCGGGCAAATCGGGCAAATCAGAATGGCCGGATGGCCGGAAGCCGTAGAAGCAAGCTCGTAGTCACGAAGTCCTATGGCCCGGAAATCGGCCTTGCCCTGCTGAACATCATAAATCATGCCCAGCTTCCCAAGCACCGTCTTGCTGAGGAGCAACGGGATGTCCCCGGTGATGATCGAAGTCCTCACGTGGATGTTGTAGCCACCAAGCTTGAAGCCCACGATGACATAGAAGGAAGAGTAGTGAACTCTCCCGGCCTCGCATTCCTTCTTCAGCAGCGGCTTCTCCCCAATCTCGGCGAGGATGTTGGTGTAGGACTGGAGCCACTGCGTCCCCGCCACCGTGCGGGCACACGCGGTATCGGCCACGCCCATGAGGTTGTCGGATACGTGCTTCAGCGCGTAGACGTCGGCGGGCATCGCATTCGTCATGGCCACGTTCTTTGGGACGTCGGCTTTGGCGCCTCCATTCCGGTTAAGGGGACAGGCGTCGTCCTTGTGCCAATGCCCTTTCCTGCCACAGCCTCCGCAGAACGAGCGGGCTTTCATAGCCTTGAGCTTGGAGTCCCGGTCCCCGGCGTTGGGGCGACTGTCGCCCCCGCTGGTCTCGTCCTTCCCATTCTTGTTGCCGTCGACGGTGCCTCGGGAGCGCTGTTGTGCACGGTACTTCTCCTTTGCCGACTGGTAGGTCATCAGCGCTTCCGCGACTTCCTCCGGGATTCCGTCCTCGTAGTTCTCGCCGTCCTCATCTTCATCACTGGAGTCGTGGTTTGTCATGTGGGCGTAGTTTGTCCTTCGCCCCTTCCCGGTCGCTCCTTCCCAGGGCTTGCGCTGACCTCGGTCATGAAGTACTGCAGCATGCTGTAGGTGATGAAGACTGTACCTGTTTCCAACGCTCGCTAAAAGGTTCAACTCCTGAGACTCTTCAAGCTGCAAGCGGTCCAGGTATAACCACGCCGCACACTCCTCAGGAAGAGAGCAGCCGACCTCTCGCAACCTTCCATGCAGTCTGTCGTACTCGGTGTTGTACTCCCTGATGGTTTGCGAGGGTTTGCGACGGAGTTTTCTGAAGAAGTCGGAAAAGGCACGCCCTATTCGAGCAACTTCCAAGTCCAGGAATCTCGCTGACACCCAAGACGTAAAGTACCCGAGCCCTTCCGAAGTACTCAACTTTGAAACCGAAAGCTCCTCTGCAGCGATCCATGCCTTGCCACTGAGGTGCTGGTAGAGGACCAAGCCGAGCTGGTTCACCGGGACCCGGGTGATGCGCTTCCAGACCTCTATCTGCCTCAGGTAAGAGCGCGCCGAGTTGCCGAGGTCGTCATTGTCCTCTGCCGAGAAGGTGGGGACTGTCATCTTCTCAGTCGGTCGTGACCCCTTGTAGCCATCATCGGAGTCTCGCCAGCCACCATGTCCGCCTTGTGCACCCCAGTCCGTGTGCGCATCATAGCTGCGGCCATCCTGCCAGGAGCCTGGTTCTGATCCAGGGCCAGAGACGACCATGGTATCCGGAATCGCGTAAACCTTGGAAGCGGTCTCGACCATCTGCCCAGGGACCACCTAGAAAGCCTCCCGAATCACGCCCTTGATATAGCTGATCCCCAGAACAACCCTCGATGGTGCGCAGAATCATCGCCGCCCGGTCCTAGGTCTCGACCATCTGCCCAGGGACCGCCTCGAAAGCCTCCAGAATCACGCCCTCGATCCCTTCGCTCGTGGCCGTCTCGCCCTCCGTGACCCCAGAACTTCCTAGCTTCGCGCTGCCATGGATCACCCCCACTCACCCATGGGTCCTCTTCACGTAGTCTTCTGGTCCAGCCATCGCCAGAAGCGTTCACAGTCGTCGTCTCCCAGCTGCTGCGTCTGCCGTAGCCAGCTGAGGCATCCACGCGATCGCTCCAATCGCCACGGTGAGCTCGCCCATCGCCCCACACTCGATCTGCAGCCGCTCCCGCATTCCACTCATGGTGAGTGGAGTCATACGGCTGCTCGTAGTTTGCTCCGGAGTTCCATCCATGACGTGAGGGGTCATAGGTTTGCTCACTTTCGTCCTGTGCTTCTCACTCACGGCGTGCAGGTCCATCCTGCTCTGCTTGCCCCGGCACATCAGGGGCTCCTTGAAGAACTCGCCTGTCTTGTACAGGATCACTGGAAAGGCCGCCAGCTGGGCGGTCACCGCTCGAAGACTGTCGGTCGCCTGCCCCGAAACTCGGTGGAGGAGGCGCCGCTGGTGGCTCTTGTGAGCCCGCATCGTCCGGCCCGAAGCCAGGTGGTGGGCCCGAAGAGTCGCCCGACATTTCAACTAGGTCCTACTGGAGCACACAGGCTCCGCTACCAGTTACAAACTAGAAGTAGGCAGGCAACATGTACAGAGGGCCCCGCCTTTTCCTGATGATCCACTGTGCCTGCGGGTCGAGTTGGTTGTACACGTCTGACCTGCGCAAAGCTGGGGAGTCCCACATGTGGAGCGATACAGAATCAATGACGATTATCACAAGGGCTCATACGATCACTGCAAGATTGTCCGATACACACTTTGTGCTCTGCAGTTAGGGTTGAGGTTAAGGACAAGGTTTCGGACTTAAGGTTCTATATGTTAACTTACAATTATACGACAAATGAGGTTAGTGTTTAGCAGTTTAGGGCTTAGAGTCTCGGGCTTATATAATATTGAAGTTTGGGGCCGGGCTTCTCAGTTAGGCTTTATCTCGGGCTTTAAAGTTGAGCTTGGTGCCCTGATTCTGATAATTCTGATTATTTATGGTTATAGTGGTTAGGTTTAGGGCTTAGGGTCTCGGGCTTACATGGTTTGTTTTGAGCTGGAAAGGCCTGCATGTTGTTAACCTAGCTAAGCCTAATATCCCAATGCCACCCCACCCAGATAAAACCATTATCCCTACTATCCTGAAACCACCAAACCCACACAAAATATAAAATGCACGAAAGGCCCAGCGAGAGTAGATAGTAGTAGCTCCTACTAGGTCGTAGTTGGTCGTAGGTAGTAGTTAGTCATAAGGTAAGTGCTAGCAGTAGGAGTAGGACTAGGTGTTGAGCTTCAGCGACCCCTGAGCAACCCACCCGAAGGGCACCGCAGGCCCTAGATCCTAAATCCCTATACTGTACGGGCCCCAAGAATTGAACTAGAATGGGGTTTGGTCATAGTTTACAGCTCCGTTATAGTATACTGATAAGGAACTCCAATGAACAAAAACATTGATACGTATTTCGGCTTCTATATTACCGTGATGAATCTTGGACCCCAAGAGAGAGGGGAGCCTATGTTCCGTTGCCGACACCTAAAACACTGAAGACCAACATCCGAAATCCTAAAACCAAAACCCTGAACACCAAATCCTAAACCCCAAACCCGAAACCAATCAATCAGCCTAAATCAAACACCAGAAACTCAAAGCCTAAACGGCCTAGCCGCTCCAGCTTGAAGACCAACTCGAACGGACTCTCATTCTTCACCAGGAACTGCTGCGTGGTGTAATCCTGCAACGGGCTCGGGCATTTTCCTACAAGTGCATCGGACCTTTACGAGCAATCCCGAGCAAGCCCACTCATGTTGAGTTTGCATGGAAACACAACAAAATACTTCGTCGACCCTTCTTCTCATCTCAGCATTGACGGATGCATGTGTTCACAACTTAACGTCATCTTCAGCTTTTGTTTCACGGCCTGTGTCATGATTCGTTCCATTGCGACTGCGTCGGTACTACTACCTGGACCAGCAACGGTATGTAGAATATTGAACTGTGTTCGGTGTCCGGCTGCTTGTTTACCTACTTTTGGGGCTTTGTTAATTTGGGTTTAGAGGTTGGAGCGTCGGCAAGAGGTTGATAGAACTCGGGTTTATAGGGTTGAGGGTGTAGGGTTTTAGGGCTTGGGCTTAGGGTTTGTATCGTTAATTACCTATTTGTCCAGTATCCTAGGGAACTGAAGGTAACCTGTGGGACTGTATTGGGATCATAAAACAACTATTGCAACCCCAGACCCATTACAGAGCTTTTTTTTGCAGCAGGCCTCGTTGTCCAGCAGCCCGGTTACAGCAAGAGCCCCCCATTACAGAGCTACAACTTGAACCGAAACCCTTAACCCTTAACCGTACGAGAACCCCTTTATCCAAAACTCCGAAACCCTACATCCGGTGCGCTTGCAGGGCGTTTCAGCTTGAGGGGCTGGGGGGGACGTGGAAGGGGGCGAAGGGGTGAAGCCGCAGGGAACCCTGAATCCTACCCATAGGCCCCGTAGTAGTTCCTTCTTGGGATTACCTATATAGGATTAGTATGCACTATGGCCCCTATGGGTAGAACCCCAAACCCTGGAACTCTAAGCTCTTTAGGATGACGAGGACAGCCACTTATGGATCCCTGACCCGAAACTCTAAACCCCTAAATCCCGAACACTAAACCCTAAACCCTGAGCAAAGTTCCATGAACTCAGATGCTTTCGCTACCGCCGGCCTTAGCCTCCCTGTTGTACCTGACGGCACCCATGTGGATCACTCCATCCTGTTCAGGCTTGAGCTTTTTGCTCTGACTTTAATGGGGCTTGTCGCCAGCGGGTGACACTTGAGGACTGTGGCCTACTGGAGCTGCCTGTATCATCTTCCTTCCCCTCATGCTAACACCTCCCGCGCGTACGTACACGTCCAAAAAGCAACACCTGAAACAGAAAGCGAAACTGTTGCCGTCATTGTCAGCAGCGACGATGTCTGGGTAAGCAGTATATTTGAAGTTAAGCCTTCGGGATGAGCGTTCAAGATTCAGGGGCTAAGGATTCATTAAGATACACCCTGTACCCTACATTTTCGAGCTCCAGCTGAATGGATTAATTGCTTTTCCTGCAACCCTAATTGCGGACAAGGCAACCGACATACTAGTTTACATTCAAAAGCCACAGTTTATGGGGCTTACATGGGCCAGCCGAACCCAAACCTGATATAACCTGCCAGACGACGGAGACATAGCTTGAAGGTTTGAGGAATCACCAGCACCAACACAAACTCCGCCTTAGGAATACGCCGACATTCTGATTACTGCTGTGATTGCAATTGGCTAGTGGCTGTTCTTGTTGTGACTGTTGATGCTGTTGATACAGTTGCCATTGCTATTCTGAGTTTTGAGTATGGTTGGGTGTTGCTTGTATTTGTTCTTCACGCTTGATGACACTCATTTTTGCAAGAACAGAAGCCAAGAGTGGAAACGAATGCGAGCCCGAAAGCGCCGCCGTGAAGCTTCTGAGGACGTGTGTTTTTTTCGGTATTTTTATTCGTTTTTGTTTTTGTACTTTTTTCCGCTTGCCTTCTCCTATACACACTTCAGCCTTGGCTCCATAAGGTTTGGGCCCACAAAGGTTGCAGCCCGCTACCCGCCACCCTCAACAGAGACCCTCATTCAAAGACCGAGAGAGTGGAGCAGACACTTTCCCGCCAAAGCTGCCAGCTAAGGCTTTGGTGTCTATTCACCCCGTCCTGCGTGGATTCCCTGTTTTCGCACATGGGGGGATAACTGCGCCTACAATTGTACCAACCATGATAACGTCGATGATAACGTCCGACCATATCCATTCCGGCAGAGCATCCATGTGCCAACCATGATAACGTCCAGGTCCCAGCTCGATGGAATGTATTCGAATCCAGGTAAAAAAAATGACAGCTTCCTCTTGCTTGACAACGACTTTTGCAGAATCGTTGACAAATCTGCATCGGATCAACTTCGTCAGATGTGCCTATCGCAGTTCATCGCATCGGATGAACTTGCTCAGATGAATAATGCTCATCTTGCCTGTCTCATTCCCTGTCGAATTCCTTGACTTCACATCATGTGATGTCAAACGACGACTTGTTTCAGCACCTCGTCAGTCCCATGTTAGCATTGTTTCCTGTGACAGGCGTTGCGTTTTGTGTGTATGTCTGGTAGTGATGCTTTCACTCTGCGACTTGCCGCATCGAAGCCTCAAAAGGCCGAAACAACGACTAGCATTGCCCAAACCCGAGTCTTAAGCAGTTCCCAACTGTAAACCGAAAAAAATGGCATCAACAAATACAACACGAAGCTGGCTTCATGTGGCAGGCGCGGTACATTCGAAGTTACTGTGTCTTTCCAAAGGCTCAACAATCCCCCCATGGGGATGGGTGGACGCCTTTCCCGGAAAGGGGTCCACCCCCTAGGGCACCAGCTACCTAAATAGTAGGTGATTAACCATATATCATTTCATATCTATATATATATATATGTATATATGTATATATATATATATATATATATCTGCTAACCACCACCCCCCCCCCCCCCCCTCAGGTACCCAGGTTTTCGTCTTTGTGCTGATAGCACGAAGGAAGTCGGACAGAAAAGGCTGCAAGTGCACCCGCATGCTCGCGATAAGCCGAAATATAGTACTAGTAGTGAGCGAGTGTGACAAACTGCAGGGTATGGCGAAGCAGGCCTACTGAAACCCAGTAAGAGAAAGAACTTTGCACGGCATAGAAAATAGAAGTGATACTGTAGCATCCCCAAGGCCATGAACGCAGATTTCGGATCAAGGTGGATAGTGGCTATGTTTAATTGGCTGTCGTTATGGTTTTTTACACACGCAACAATGTCATTGCTGTGGTGGGTGTTGCAGTCTCTCACATGAATTGCTGTGTTCATTGGTTCATACAGCCATGTATGGAATAAGCCTAAAGCAGTGTCATATAGTGTCAGTATACTTGTCAAAACCTTCAGTCTCCGCAGCACTGTACAATGATTCATGCGTGTCTGTCAAATTAGCAGTCAATAGCGACAAAGTCAAAATGTCAAGTGTGGTTTTAATATTACCTCTCACACTGTTGTTATCACATCTTGTAGATTGCCATTATTCCTGTTACAGTGGTTATCATACTTCACCAATACCAGGCCATTTAGGACCATGTACCACCCGGCTTGTTTAATTTTTGCATCAAGTGTTACTTTTCAATTACTGTTCTGATTGTTCATTCAGACTGCTTCGTATATTGTTCGGGAACCTTGCTTAATAGTAGCCAAGCATTATAAAGTCAATGAAGTACCTGCTGAGTCCTGTGTTTTATACATTCTGCTAGGTTGAGTATAAACCTACCAGAGAACGCCGCGTGAATACGTACACTTGTGTTTCAAAACACTTCTTGGTAGGATGATGGTTAACCAAGTCACACATTTGCTTGCTTTTTACCTGCTGAGAGTGGGTTGTTAGTCTTCCAAATCAAACATGATCAAACACGCCGGGGCTGCGTGTTACACGCTAGGTTGTATGTTGTAGTTAATTAGTTCGACTATAGTTTTTTCACGTCAGGTGACTTCGACATGTTTAATCCGAGTGCAGTTCATCAAAAGTGCGTGCATCATACAGGTAATATCCATTTTATTGTTCGCAGAATCGTTTTCGAAAGTCTGCACCTACCAAATGATGACAAGTTGACAACGATGTATGTCAGAATTCTGGTGCACATGGTAGTCTGTTGACTACGGGCTCTTGGTTTTTTTGTAAGCACCAGTGCCACACCAAAAAAGAATACACAACCACAACGACCAAAGACCCCCATGCAAACACCAAGCAACATAAGTAGATCCTTCTACATTTATCTTAAGAAGTGGGTGATTAAGCCAGCTAAGCTTGGTCGCGCAGCGATAGCTTTCCTACAATAAATTTTTGAATCTTAGACATGGAGTACAGCCTTGTATGTGATAAACAGAAAACCCATGAACTGGTGTTCCCACAGTAGTGTCTTCAAGCGGAGACCATGAATTACCTAGCTTCGCGTTGGACCAACTAGTGAGCTTAATCAAGGATGCAAATACCTTACCGGCTTGTCTGTAAAACGCCTCGCACGAGTACGTAAGATCTGCTCAATCGCAACTTTCGGTAACAACGTATTGAAATATGTGCTGTGGACAATGTTGGCGAAACCAGCATGTTCAACCATTCCCATGGATCTGGAGAAACTTCGGGAGCCGGAGCCGCAGTTTCGGGAATAATGGAAGATGTTGGTAACACCAACACTTTCCATGATCCCCCTTCAGACAAATGATGGAAATTGTTGGTCGTACCAACGTTTCCAACAATTTCCATGAATTTGGAAAAACCTCGGGAGCCCGCGCCATAGTTTCGGGAATCATGGAAATTGTTGGAATTGTTGGTAAAACCAGCAATTTCCATGATTACCCTCAGAGAAATCATGGAAATTGTTGGTTTTACCAACATGTCCAACAATTTCCATGAATTTGGAAAAACATCGGAAGCCCGCGCCATAGTTTCGGGAATCATGGAAATTGTTGGAATTTTTGGTAAAACCAACAATTTCCATGATTCCCCTCAGAGAAATCATGGAAATTGTTGGTTTTACCAACATTTCCAACAATTTCCATGAATTTGGAAAAACCTCGGGAGCCCGCGCCATAGTTTCGGGAATCATGGAAATTGTTGGAATTGTTGGTAAAACCAACAATTTCCATGATTCCCCTCAGAGAAATCATGGAAATTGTTGGTTTTACCAACATTTCCAACAATTTCAATGAATTTGCAAAAAACCTCGGGAGCCCGCGCCATAGTGTCGGGAATCATGGAAATTGTTGGAAATGTTGGTAAAACCAACAATTCCCATGATTCCCTACAGACAGATCATGGAAATTGTGGAAATTGTTGGTTTTTCCAACATTTCCAGCACGTTCCATCGATTTGGAGAAAGCTCGGGAGCAACAATACAGTAGACGCTACACTTAGAAGTCCAGGGAGCCACAGTAAACGAAAACGTGCTTTCCCAGAGACGCAATGACCAAGGAACACAAACAAATATTAGGGACAAGGTGTCTGGCTTGAACAGGACACAACCTGGGTACCGGGGGGAGGGGGGGGGTACCATATATATATATATATATATATATATATAGGGGCCTGTTGAAGCCCTGCAGGCCGGCGCGACTCCACAGAGCCTTGAAGGCTCGAGGTGACGAGGGCTGAGCCCTCGATGACATGTCATGTCATGTATAGAGCACTTTGACATGTCTAATCTTGATAGTTGAACAGAACAGGCAGTATAGGCCAGTCTTGAGGACGGTACAAGCTTGTTGCTGAGCGTGAAAAGCAGCGGCGTGTAAGCCCATGGCCTTCAGTGCTCTGCTTTGAACCTTTGGGGCAGTGATTTCTGGAGACTCAGTATGGCATCGCAGCGAGACGAGAATCCCAACTCTCAGGATCTTCCTGAGGCTCAACAGGTTATGAGACGCCCACACGCTTCTGCTGCGCATGATGACGAAGCAGACCGGAGACCTTCGATGGTGAACGGTATTCCTTCCCCGTTGAGGGGAAGCCAAGACATGGATGGCGAAGTGGTTACTGCGGGATCGAACCCGGGGGAACAGACGGGGTCAGCGGCGATGGCCGTTGGTTCTGGTCAGGCACCTGGCAGGGTTGCAGGCCTTGCTGCGCAGGCTTCGCCTGGGACCTCGGCGACGCAGGTGTCAGATTTTTAGAGATGATCGAGATGGCCCTCGTGGGCCTCAGCATCCTTCGCCCGAGGGTGCCGTGGGTGTTCAACAAGCTGGAGTGTTAACCGGGATGTTGAGGGCAGTGCAGACACTGCCAGCAACAGTTGAGAACCTGGTGGCTCGATCGACAGCTGGACGCCTGAACTCAGGCTCACCGGGTGTGCATGATAGTGTGGAGTATGCCTCGGTACGGTCGTCTTCGGAAAGGAACCGTCCGACTCCGCCCCAGGACGCACCTCCCCAGGCGCCGCTATTCGACGTACCAACCTTGATGAGAATGCAGCAGATGCAGGAAAGTGCGCCGTTGCTGTATCCTGGAACCTCGGTGGAGCACACTGGCCCGCGAACGGTGAATCCGGGATCTTCCATGGAGTATGCTGGTTCACAAGCTACGGCGGACCATGTGAATCGCAGGTCACTAAGCCCAGAGCCACCAAGGCCATCGTCGACGTCGTCTAGTGAGCTTCAAGCTGAGGTTAGGAGACAGCTCCAAGAGCTAATGGCAGTTCGGGGCGAAGAGAGGAGACTTCGTGCCCAAGTTGAGGCACTCACTGTGGAAAACCACAACCTTAGGTTGAGGGCTGAATATGACGCCCATGTTGGAGGGCAGTCCTCTAGGCCTGCAGCAAGTGGGGTTGTTGGGTTTCCTAGGTTTGGTTGGTTGGGAAAGGGTTTGGGTTCCTTGATGGGCCAAGTTCGTTCTGAGCGCTCCTTGGACTTGGGACAGCCTCAAATCCAGCCTCCTCCTCCGCCTTTGCCAATCACCTCCTCTCAAGCAATCCCGCAGTTATCTCCCCGAGCAAGCCTAGCCCGAGAACTGATGGCTTCGATCGTGCGGCCTCGAGCCCTCAAGCCCCGAGCCCCCCAGTTTCGGTTTAGGCCCGGGGTACCCTAATTCCGCCGCTCAGGTTTTAGGAACACAGTACGGCCTAGTAGGCGCCCTGGAAAGTCATCAGCAAGCTGCCATTACTCCCCCACCTCCTGTAGGCCTGCCTGTAATCCCTAATGTAGGACCTCCGCCAAGCCCCGCTGCGAATCAGACTCAGATGCCGGCCTTGGAAGTTACAGGCCCACAGCGGCAGCGCTAGGACCTGAGGGATCTCCTTCGAGTGTGCATCAGGCCCCTGGTGCTTTACCTGCTGATAGTCCTAGTCCGAGCCTAGATCCGCTGACTGTCGTGCTTAGTGGAATGGCACAGCTTCAAAGCGTGGTTAAGGAAATGGCAAGCCCTAAATCCGATGTCAAGCCTGAGGTAATCAAGCCCGGAGTAGTAAGCTTGCAAGAACTGCCCCCTCACGGTCCGGAGTCTTGCCTAAGTTTTGCTGATTGGCTAGCCGACATTTCAGATTCTTCGGAGTTGCTGTGGACCTTGACGGTTCAGGAAACGCAGGAGTGGTACTCTAAATACTTAATTAAGCTCGATCCCCTTGCCCGCCTCACCGCGAAGCCCCAGGCTTCCGAGGAGCTTTCACAGCCAAAGTGGTCTAGGGTTTCGCGCCGAATTGAAACTATGATCATAGCTGCGGCCCCTCAAGCAATCAGAGACGAGCTGAGTGCTTCTCGGGTGTCAGGACTGTTGCCCTTAGTTTGCCGTTTGTTTGTTATTTATGGCCCTGGAAGTATCACTGAGAGAGAGCTCGGGCTTAAAAACATAACAGAGCCGGCACCGGGATCTTCAGTGCAGGATACCATCGACCATCGAGGGTTTGAGGCGTTGGAAGAGGTGGTGCAGCAGGATGACTGAGCTAGGGGGAACCCTTCCCGACAGCTCGCTGCAGGTTCGGGCGTTGACAAGGATCACCAAGGTGGCCTTGCAGCAGAATCCCGAGGTTGTGTTTCGGATTAGCTTGGCGAGGGCATCTCGTCAGATTGATCTAACACCGGATAGCGAGAAGGTAATGAAGTTGCATGCACAGCTCCTTGGTAAACTCGACGCTATCGCTCATAGGGGTGATACGGATAAGGGCCCTAAGGATCCCCTAAGAATCCGCCAAAGGCGCCACCAGTGCCTAAGTCCTCTGCTGTCCAGGACCCAACACCTGCAAAGGCTTCCTGCTCGTTCTACGCTGGCCATAACGGGTGTAAGAAGGGAGCGGATTGTACGTATGAGCATGATTGGAATAGTTTTTCTGCTTCAGAGAAGGCCGCAAGGTGCAAGGTGTGTGGGGCTAAGACACATAAGTCGAATGAGTGCCGGGCGGGTGCTAGGCAGGAGGATGCTAAGGCAAAATCAAAGGCTAAGAGCACTCCCCCGAAGCCAAGTACATGCACTCGTCCCGCCTCCTCCACCTCCAGGGGGCACTGATGCTAGCCAGCAGCAAATCAAGAGTATGTTGGCTGATGCTGCGCGGATCCTTCAGCAGGCAATGCCTATTCCAGGTGGAAGTCCCACTGAGGCCACCACTGGAGGTCCAGGGCAACCGGTCCCAGCGCAGTTTGCTGAGCCTCCACCGAAGGCCGCTTCCGCATCTCCCGTTCAGGGTACTCCAGTAACCCTTGCTTCTCTTAGCGCCCAGTTGGACACCTTGAGAGCTATGTCGAGGGATCCAGAGGTTATCTCTCAAGTCGTCTCCACTCAAGGGTGAAGAGGCTCTGCCGCACGATCGACCAGGCTCTCTTGGGGGAGTGTGACGTGGATTCTGACTTGGATAGTGAAGCGGGTGTGGGCTTTGACAGTAACGCCAGGGTTGAGTCGTTGGAATGCCAGGAGCCTAGACAGGCCAAGGGTGTGAGCAATCTTGATGAGGCCGAGGCTAAAGCAACTGAGGAGGAGTGTAAGCCGAAGGAGCTAGGCATGTCTGCCGCGGAGGCTGAAGGGTGGCGTCAGCATCTGAGCAATGGTCACCTCCCCTATAGACGGGACTGCAAACAGTGCATTGAAGGGGCAGGCTTAGGTCCGTTCCACCGGCGCGTTAAGTTTCCTCGGTCCTTTGCATTATCAATTGATTTGTTCGGCCCAGTCCCAGCCGCTGAAGCCGGCCGTGATGAAACCTGTGTAACCGGTAAGTCCATCTTGAGGTATGGGCTGGTTGGGGCGTTTCGGGTCCCTCGTTCTCTGGTTCAGGTTCGAGAGGGTCAAGACACAGTGTCTGACATGTTCAAGGATCCTTTACCTCCGCCTCCTGACCTTGATGAAGAGCTGGTAGAAAATGAGCCATCTGAACCAGGACAAGAGCTTTTCCCTGAAATCTTCTCATCCGACCCTGTGTCCCAGGCTCCTGCACAGCAACCTTCTAAGGGTGTTTCTGTTGTAAGGGCCCCACTTAATGAGTCTGATCCAATCCCTTCAGTCCTTCAATCAGAGGACCTGCCTCAAGATGATGAGGGCCTTGACCAGTTGATTAGGGAGCTACGCCAACCTGTTGACCAGGTGGTGCTTCGGTACTTTGTGCCATTGCGTGGTAAGACTGGGCCGGAGGTTTCTGAAGCCTTGCAGAAGATGATTCTGGGTATCAATCAACGGTTCCCGGTTAAAAGCATCCATCACGACCCGGGCACAGAGTTTTCATCTACCTCCCTGAGCCGTTGGTTAGCCGATCAGGGTGTCAGAGTACAGCACTCATTGCCAACGGACAAGAAGGGAAATGGATTGTCTGAGCGAACTGTGGGTTGGGTCAAGAGTCGGATTCGCACGCTTTTGAGGGCATCTTCTCTTTCAGTTCAGTGGTGGCCACTTGCAGCCCGATGGGCCGTTGCCAAACATAATGCTATGATTCTTGGAGAGCCTGATCTCCCGGCTTTTGGCCAGGCGGTGTTACACCGGGTCAAGCGCCCGGCTGACGGCGCTAGGCAGCTACTGGAGAGATGGGTAGAGGCAAGGTATGGGGCTCCACATAGGTCAGTCCCTGATGGACACGTCCTGATAACAGAAGCAGGAAACCTAGTGGCCTCGCGTGGGTTTAAGTCCGAAGTAGTAGACTCGACCAAACTCCTAGAACTCCGCCCACCAATTTTGCAGGAAACCGAACCAGTCGATGACGCCAGTGGTGCTCTGCAAGAGGGTTCGGGCAACGATGTGGTTGATGACTTTCCGCCAGTACCCCTGAGGAGGCTGAGGGAGAAGACTATGATTCGTTTTCTCGAATGCCATGATTTCCTGACTTCGGAGGAACTCTCGCATGACTTCCTAATGCGCCAGGATTACAGCGTTGAGGCTGTACGCAAGGTCTTGTCTGCAGTGGGTCAGGAGGAGGATAGCACAGGAGATAGGAGACGAATTCTTGAGGGAAGACAAATTTTCGGAGCGTTTTGTCACGGAGGTTTGAGGGGTATCACGACCCTCACTGCCAGGAAGCCGTGGACAACGAGGTTCCTGAATCGAGTCCTCTCCCTGAGACTCTCCGCTCATTCCTTGACCCCACGGCCTTCCTGGTCATCTTTGATGCTCATGCAAGCTACCGATGTTGGGGTGCATCGTGACTGGAGGAATGAATGGGGAACCTTGAATTACACCATGCATATTCCAGGGGATGTTCAACTGTAGGTCGAACCGCTTGACTCCTCACTCGCTAAGGGAAGCACCATGCCAAACCCTACTTGGGATCCACGCGACACTAAGGTGCTTACCGAGGACCCTGTGTCCTTCAATGCCAGGCAGCATCACGCTGTGCGAGTGCAACCGGGTTGGCTGTTGGTCGGCTATACTCCGTTGGGTGTAAGCAAGCTTAAGCCTAAGGACCTTGTGTACCTTGAGTCATGTGAATTTCCGAGCTGTGAAGCTGCCGCCGCTGCTTCCGCTTCCTGTGACCCGTGCAAGCCTTTGGGTGAGGACAACGTTCCAGGGAGCGCCGGGGCCGTGGTCGTACCATCCAAATTCGTGAGCGTGTCTGATCAGCTTCCGCAGGTTTCTCCAGGTTTGCAGGTGAAGGTTTCCTCAAGTTCTGACGACACTTCTGAGTCCAGCATTGATTCCACCGAGCTTTGGCGTCAGGTTCGGGTTGCTAGAGATCGAGGTGTACCCTCGGTGCCACCCGATGGCGAATCCACGGTAGCACCCGAAACCTCTCTTGCGCCAGGGGGTGACCCTGGCCTTGAAGATGTTCAGCCGGATTCAGTTACCGAGCTTATTGGTTGGGATTTCAGTTAGTTCTGGTAACCCTGGAGACGTTCCTCATCCTGCCTTGGAAAATGTAGCCCTTGAGGACTATCTGAGACCTCGAGATGCTGGCCATGCGTTGAATCGACTAAGGGTCCTTGGGATTGAAGTACCGAATGACTTGCAGTTTCTGTTCGTAGAGGACCTGGTCGAGTTCGGGTTCCCTGAGTGGTTAGCCCATAGAATTATGCGGGGAATCCTTCCACCTGGAACCCGAAGGCCAGATAACCCCAATAACTCAAACTTGGCCACCGGAGAGGTTCGAGTTTATGATAAGGGGCATCGTCAAATTCCTTGGATTTTCCAGAATCGCACTTTGGATGTCAGGTGCCCAGGGCCTCCTTTGCCAAACTTGGGTATTAAGTGGCCCGATGCCTTGCGTAGGCCGTCTGACACAGGCGGAAGGGGAAGGAGTCCTGAGAGGCCCAATGCAGACTCAACGGATTTAACCCCATCACGGGAGCAGCCTGACGCTACTCAAGTACCGCTTGCTGGGCAGGAGCAAACCCTGGGTGACCCGGGGATGACTTCATACACGCATATGATGTACATGCAGGAGATGTGGGGAGATGAGGAATGGGTTCCCAGTGCCGGGGCTGCCTCGAGTGACCAGACACCTGCTGATCTCACTTCTGGCGCGGCTTCGAGCAGCCAAATCCTTGCTCCTCAGCCGAATGGCGGACAGTCCAGTGCAGAAAACCCTCAGGCTGCTAGTGCGGTTTCGGGTCCTGAAGAGGCCAATGCAGACTCGACGGATTTAACCTCATCACGGTCGTCTGAGCAGTATAGCTGTAGGGCGGTCTATCTGGATGGAGTGTCCTCTAGTGGTGATAGCCGTGTTGCAAGGGTTCCACAGACTCGTAGTGCAGATCAGAGTCTCGGCGTTACTCCCTCTGCCTCTAGTGGCAGTCAGTCAATCGGGGTCCCTACTGATGATCCTTTGTTGGCAATGCACAGACAGAGACCAGTTGCTCAACCGGCTGCCGAGGTCAGAAGGGTAGAGGAGCAGGGGTTCACTCCGAATGTGGAGGAGTTGCTAGCAGGGTTGCAGGGACCACTAGATGTAGTACACAACGTGGCGCCCGCTGAAGTCCGCCAGCATTTGATGAAGTGGAAGCCGGCTGCTAAGGCCGAGCTTGATACATTCGGTTCCATGAAAGTAGTTCGCAAGTTCTTTGGAAGTGAAGCTCGAGCAATCATCAGGGATCCCAACATTGAGGTGATCCCAGGCAAAGCGGTGTGCACTGTAAAGCCTGGTGACCCATATAAGAGGAAATTTCGAATTGTCTCATGCGGGAACTTCGCGAAGACTACGGCCGAATCCCAGCTGTATGCTGGGGGAGCGGGCGCTGAGTGCCTGCGAGCATTGCTCGTTCACGCGAGTCAACGAGGGAGGAGGGCCTATGGACTCGACGTTAAGTCAGCGTTTCTGCTTGCAGATATCCCGAAGGACGTGACGAAGCGCTACGCAATGCGCCCACCCAAGCTACTCATCGATCTGGGCTTGTGCACTAGTGATGAAGTGTGGATAGTGGACAAGGCTCTCTATGGATTCAGAGAGAGTCCGCGGTGGTGGTCTGACCATCGTGACAACTTCCTCTCTGGCGCGAATTGGCAGACATCTTTTGGAGGGGTCCGTCTTGAACAGCTCACTTCTGAAAGTAATGTGTGGCGCATGAGGCTTGAAGATGGATCTTGCATCGGACACCTTTTGGTGTACGTTGACGACATGTTGCTGTTAACGGAGCCAGAGGTTGCCCAGTCGTTCATCGAGTGGATTCGGAAGGCTTGGGAATGTACCAATTTGAAGGAAGCGACAGCTGATGATCCCTTGAGATTCCTGGGCGTGGATATCTTTGCGGAGCTAGACAGTGATGATAACATCATTGGCTACAGCTTGTCACAAGAATCCTACATTACGGAATTGCTTCGAAGTCATGCAGTCGCGCCGAATCCCAGGGCTACGGCGCCTGTCCCTAAGGAATGGATCCGGGAAGCACCCCTGGAAGGGGAATTCGCAGAGTCCGAACTCCGAGCTGCTCAGAGGATAACTGGTGAGTTATTGTGGCTCGCGCAGACGACGTGTGTGGACATCGCATACTGCGTCGGACTTATGGCGTCTTGGGTCGCGAAATTTCCAAGGGAGGTTTCGAAGATCGGCTTCCGGGTCCTTGAATACCTTTCTAATACGAAGGGGAATCGACTCGCACTCATCCCAGGTAGGGCGGACGGGCTGTGCATCTTTACCTATGCTTCTTTCTTCCCACACGGGGAGCATTCTGTCAGCGGCATCATCCTACAGTACGACCAATGCTGTATCGTGTGGAAGTCGAAGAGGCAAGGTTTAGTAACATTAAGTACCGCCGAATCCGAGTTAGTGGCGGGCTGTGAAGGCGTCGTACTCGCGCAGTCGCTTGAGGCCTTAATCGTAGAACTCGAAGAATCTCCGTGCCCTAAACACCTAACGATCGATAACACAGCGGCGGTGACGCTAGCTGGTGGAGAAGGCAGCCAAAGAACAAGACATTTACGAGTGCGCTCGGCCTTCATAAGAGATATGCTTCACCGTAAGGAGATTGACATTTCGCATTGCCCCGGTGATGTGCAAGTAGCAGACTGTTTGACCAAAGCCCTCCTGAGGGCTCGCTTGGACGACCTGTGTAAACTCCTGGGTTTAGGACCTCCCCGTAAGGCCCGTGCTGCCCAGGTTTCCACTGTCAGATCATCAAACGCCATGTCCCAGGAGGAGCCTTGTAGTGCCGAGAGGGAGCCTGAGACTCCGCTAGCCCAGCCACCTGCTGCTGCGATAGGTGTAGATAGGGAAAGGGTTGGTTTGTGGCTAGTAGTGGTTCTGTTGCTCCTTCAGATGGACTTGAACGAGGCTACTCAGGAGGAGGAAGGTGAAGGGGAGCTCCTAAACCTTGAGCTCTCCCTGTTAGTGGTTTTGATGGTTCTGTCGGTTTTGTTCTTGTGGGAGTCTGCGAAGCACTGCTTGAGGGCATGCTGCACGCGCCATGATGATGTACCGAGGGTGCGGATGTTGACAGTTGATGATGACGATGATAATCCCGAACCCCAAACCCGTAGAGAGAGAAGACAGGAAGTAGTCCGACTGGCTATAGTCCGTGAGCTTAATGGGGAAGGCTTGAGGCAGAGATCAGGCCACTCGCAAGGAGGTGAGTCTTCTTCTTCTGCAGCACCGCCTACACCCTACTTGCGTGTTCAAGTAGAAACCCAGCAGGCTTTGGACTTGCCGCCTCCACCGCCTCCTCTACCTCCGGGTAGTTCGGTATCCATCCCGGTTCCTCCAACCGATGGACTTTATGGAATACCTGGATTTTCAGCCTCGCGAGAGGCTAATCTGTCCTCTGGCCACCGAGCCCCGATCCTCTTTCCCGAATAGTGGTTCTGAGCGAACGGAGCAGGCTAAGAGGGATGCATATACTCAAACCACTTTTGACAAGGGTTTCACCTTTGATGAGTTGTGTGAGCTCCATATGATTACCACGTCCAGTAGAACACCAAGAGCTTTACACCTCTTCAGGTTCTGCCATGCCTTGCGTAACTCGACTAGTGTTCAGGATAGGATGTTATGTCGGTATTGCCTTCAGGCTCTGCTGCAGGCCGGCGCGACTCCACAGAGCCTTGAAGGCTCGAGGTGACGAGGGCTGAGCCCTCGATGACATGTCATGTCATGTATAGAGCACTTTGACATGTCTAATCTTGATAGTTGAACAGAACAGGCAGTATAGGCCAGTCTTGAGGACGGTACAAGCTTGTTGCTGAGCGTGAAAAGTAGCGGCGTGTAAGCCCATGGCCTTCAGTGCTCTGCTTTGAACCTTTGGGGCAGTGATTTCTGGAGACTCAGTATGGCATCGCAGCGAGACGAGAATCCCAACTCTCAGGATCTTCCTGAGGCTCAACAGGGCCCTATATATAGAAAAATGTACTGGTTTGCTTGCTTGCTTGCTTGCCTGCCTGCCTGCCTGCTTGCTTGTTTGCTTGCTCGCTTGCTTGTTCGCTTCTTTGCTTGTGTGCTTGCTTGCGTGATTGCTTGCTTGCTTGCTGGCCGGCTTGCTTGCTTGCTTGCTTGCTTGCCTGCCTGCCTGCCTGCCTGCGCTTGTTTGCTTGCTTGCTTGCTTGCTTGCTTGCGGGAGCACGAGCACGGAAAAAAAAAGTACAAAAAAAACTGTAAAAATACCGAAACAATAGCGCCACCAACTTCTGACTGCTCTCCAGCAGAATCAACCAATACCGGAGCCTAAAGAGATAGAGTTGCCGACCCCGTGCAACCAACATGTTCCATGCATGTGCATGTGCCTGCTTCCCTTCCTCCATCCCTCCCTTCCTTCCTCCCTCCCTGCCTGCCCACCTAGCACCTACTCACCTACAAACAACCAACGTCTGTACATGCATACATACATACATACATACATGATGTACATGCATACATACATACAGACAGACACAGACAGACAGAATGCACAACCACCCCAGAAAATACAAATCCTAAACCTCAAAAACCCCAAACTAACCACCCCCCCACCCCCCCGCCGCCGCCCAACCTCCCGCAAGCCCAAAGCCTAACCTCCCCGCCCTCATCCGAGGTGGTCAAGGAAGGCCTGGCACTCCATGTACTCATATAGTATATGGGAGTTTCCGAAAATTAGGGGTACATTATTCAGGGGTCCTTATGATAAGGATCTTACTATTTAGGGTCCTATATTGGGGTCCCCTATTTTCGAAAACTCCCATATGCATAAGCCTTAAGCTAGTCCAAATGTGCGTACTATAGGGCCAAGGTAGATGTACTACATAGCTACATGGACCCCTTAAACCCGAAACCCTTGTAGAACCCGTGTGGATCCCTTATAGGCTTCAGCCGTCACCAACGCCAACCCAGCATGTCGCAAGAAAGAAGTTCTAGTTCTAGGGTTTATGAACTCAAGGGGTGTACGACATGCTGCGGTTTTCTGTGCTCTGTATCCTCCAACCACAGGCATCATGCTGCTACGGCGAAGCTGTCCTCTTCTTGCTGTACAGCATGCACGCAGACCTCGAGCCTTCAGACCCAAACCGGCGGATTCAGCAATCAGGCCCAAACTTGATATCAGAAACTCCCAAACTCTTATCATCCACAAACCCTGCATACTGACGCCATGATCACTGCTCGCTAAGAAATCCCGAACCCGGAAGTCAGAAAATAGCTCACTGCCCCAAGAACAAGGTCGAAATGCCGCACTGAGCTTGATGATATCACGATGTCATTACAACCCTAAGGGTCCATGTGCCCAAATAGTATATACTTTGGCCCCAATGTACCTACATACGGAGTACTTTAAGGCCAATGTTAAAAAAACAACTATTTAGGTACATGGACCCTTAGGGCAAGGGCAACACTAGGCAATGCTGAATTTAGACCCTTAGCAAAAGTTATAATTTTAGCTGTTTCTTAGGGATTATAATAACCAAAGGCTAAAACCTATTTCGATCTACCCCCATGTATTGAGAACAAGAAGAAAAATACTAACAGTAAGGTTAACAACACTATTAATAATCAAGAATAGCGACCTGGGGGTATGTTGTACTACGACTAGAAGTGCATAGACACTCTGAGTACTATTTCTAGTTGTCCGGACCCCGGTATGAGCGAGAAGAACACTGGTTACCTTTTCGGATTTAGCGACTGCATAATGAAAGCTAGCATGCGCCACCATCAAACGCAGACTTTAACACAGACTCCTCCCCCACTCCACGTCTTGAACCTTCTCTCTGGCATTCTCTTGCCTGAAAGGACCCTAGACCCTGAACCCGAAAACCTGAACCCTCCCCTAAGCCCTGAACCTTAAACCCTAAACCCTCAACCCTGAGCCCAAACCCTAAACCCTGAACCTTAAACCCTGAACCCCTGGCCTGAACGCGGGTATTTTGTGTCCGCATCTGCAGTGAACACTGGTAGATCTGGACCAGCTGGGGCTTGAACTCCACCATGAACATGGGCAAGGCTTGCAGAATTTTGCAAGGTTTGACTATAGTCTCCATTGTAGTTAATTGTAGTTCCTTCTTTGGGCTTAACCAATGATATGTTCAGGATCCTATAAGGTAACCCCCAAAAAAGAACTACAATGGAGAATATAGGAAGAGGTTAATAAGCCTCAAACCCTAGAGCCAAAAGCCCTAAGCCCTATAAAATCTCCCGAAACCAAAACAACCCTATAACAATCCAGGGCTGGGACCTATCTAGAACCCGAAGATTTATATCCAAATCCGGACCACAAATTCTAAGGACACCCTGCATGATGACCATGCAACAGCCTTCCCCTATAAACTTTACCCCCGAAGCCCTAAACCCCAAAACCTCAGACCCCTAAACCCTAAAACCCTGAAGCCCCAAACCCTAAAGCCCTATACCCTAAAATCTCCCTATTGAACTATAAACCCTAATCCCCAAACCCTAAAACCCTAAACCCCTTTGCTGGGAGCCTAGGCATTTTTTCGTGAAGTCTTTCTTCGATCCAATGGATGCACCTGCACGGCAATTAGGGTTGAAACTGATTAAGGACATTATGTACTTAAGTGTTCGGGGTTGGGGGGGTCCGGGTTCCACCGTCTTGCAGTGATACCCCGACCCCCCCAGCGCCGATGGGTTCGAGCCAATTAGGGTTGGAGGATAGGGATTGCACTATATTATAAACCTATATAACAATAAATCCCAGATTTATGCATGCAACCCTGATATATATATATATATATATATATACATATATGTATGTGTATATATATATATGCATATATACATAGTCGGTTGATGTGATGCTGGGGCTTACGGGGGGCTTAGGAACTCGGGCTAAGGGCCCTACGACCCTAGCTAGGAAGCCCCAATGTTTTAAACAAGAAAACATTTATAGCTAACTATACTTCTTTTTTCCCTTCTACTTGGCAAGGACGAAGCTCTTATTCCAGGGTATTTCTCTCTCTCTCTCTCTATATATATATATATATATATATATACCAGTATATAGTATTTTTAAGTGCCCCCAGTGTGTTTTGGCGCAACCCTAAGCCCTAATTCCGTAAACCCTTTTTTTGCATCAGGACTTGTGCAATCGCCTGAATGTTTGGAGCAAACACGGAGGTTCAGAAAACCCTAAAACCCTAAACCCTAAAACTCTAAAACCCTAAACCCTATAAACCCTGAAACCCTTATAAACCCTAAACCCTGAAACCCTAAATCCGAGACCCTGAACCCTCAACCCTAAAACCCTAGACCCACCAGAAGTGGGGGCACTTAAAAATACTATACCCATATATATATATATATATATATACACATTTGGTTTATATAGGCCTTATATTGGTTTAGGGTGGGTTTATAGTTGCCCTCGCCAACCAAACTAGAATCTAAAGATTCCAGACCCTGAAGCCAACTTTTGTCCGTTGGATAAGCCGCGATGTAACTATATTAGCACATCGATCGATGGCAGTAAAAAAATATACTGTCAACCCGACACCCACAAGCCCTCAACCACCAAATCCGAAATCTCAACCCCACTGAAGCCTAAACCCAATCTAGGGCAGAGGAATTAGGGACTATCCATAATTAGTTGTATGGGTTAAAGCGGCCTCGTGAGGCCGCTGTGCTCGCTTTTGCCGCAGCCGCCGTGGCAGACAGCAGGGCCTGCGATGGATCTGGACTATAAAACATATTCTGTAGATAGGAAATATTATTTGCAGATATTTATATCAGCGGCTTTATAAAAACCCGGGCTTTAGGGATTCTAGGGTTTCGACGCTCACACTCGCACAAGGCAGGCAAGGCTCCACATAGTAGGGTTTAGGGTCGATCGTTGGGTCGGGCACAATTAGGGATGGGGGTTGGTCTGGGGATTCAGGCTTTGGGTTGGGCCTCAGGCAAGGGGACTTAGGGATTTCGGGTGTGAAGCAAAGAAGGTGTTGAAATTAGGGTCGGGCTCCGCGCTTAGGATCTAGGTCTGCAGCATTGTCTATATATGTGTATAAAAGGTTCTAAGGGACTATAGGCCCTAAGACAACCCGAAGTGGATGACCAGGGTACCCCAACTTATGCATAACTAGGACAGTCGGGACTAGGGCTTGAGAAAATGGGGTGGATCCTAGGGGCCTATTCAAACCGTGGTCTATATACCGATCCTTGCCCCCCATGCAATATCGACGAGCCCAAAATACATACTTCAATCCTGTTTCGGGCTTTAGGTAAAACCTCGTCAACAAGTTTTCAGGTCCGAGCGGTCGTGGCTTCAGTTTTCCAGTAGTCCGAAATCCGAGTTTTGGCTCCGAAAACTCCAGAAACTCCTACTCGCTGTCAGGGAATAGAGATTGAGGTGGGTGAACTACACGAAAAGTTCCGAAATGTACAAGAACACGAAAGAGTATATCAACCGGCAGCCAGTGTCATTATGGAGCATGGACCAGGCAGAATCTCCTCCTACTACGCCTAGGGACTGCGATTTCCTACTTCCGAAGAGAGTCTGGGAAGACGTGGCATGGCGCTGGAGAACCAAAATCCGTTACTTCAATGGCCTTTGGAGAGAAAGCAAGCAATCCTGCTGTTCGGCGATGTAAATTAGATGTGCCGGTGCAGATCAGTTCCCAGGCGTGTGCTAACACGCTCAGCATCTTGCACAAAGCAGGAAGGCGAAAAAGATCACTATAATGAAATCTCCCTAGAATCCTAAACCCAATCATAACCCCCAAAAAAACAAATACAAGTGTTAAACCTTATAGGGGGTTGATCAGGGTTGAACACTAAACCCTAAAAACCCTAGAAACCTACATGCAACGACAACCAGGCCTTGCATGCTTGAAGGCAAGGGTTTAGGGCTGGGGATTTGTGGATTAATCCAGGTTAGGGTGTGGCCTTAGGGCCATGGGGCTCAGGGTTTGTTGCTTCGTGTTCACAGCCGATATTGGCTTTCAGCAACCCTTCCAAAACCCGTAGCCCTTAAACCCCAAAGGGAAACCTTCGAGGGATTCCCTTTGAGCCCACGGCTCCATATCTTCGTGATGCCATCGTCATAGGTGGCAGCCAGGACGAGCCTTATGGATTCAGGGCTTCAAGGATTAAGAAAGATCCAAGCCTTGCGGGTTTCGGCGCTCACACTCGGACAATCCAGGCGGGTTTAGAGGGATGCAGGGCCTTTCGACTTTCGATGCATGGCTTTAGGGGTCGAAAGTTTGGATGCATGGCTTTAGGGTTACAAGCTGACGATTTGCAGATTTTGGGGGTTTAGACTTCAAGGATGCAGGGATCCAGGATTAAGAGTTAGGGGATGCCGGGCTTTAGGGTTTCGGGTTTAAGCATGCAGTTCAAGTATCCAGGGGGCACTTCCTCATACATGTCATAAAAGAGTCATAAGTAGTTCACTAAACTCGGTTCCCTTTTGGGCTCCTTTTTATCACGCTGCCATACCGGTTTTACAGACCTAGAAGAACGCTGCTCTTAACAAGGAAGTTAAGGTCAGCGATAGCAGGGCTAGGGGGCTTAGGGTTTGGTGCTGGTCTGGCTTTTTTGGTAATCTCGGTCTCATGGAAGTTCTTCACAGTGGGACGCTAGCTGCTAACCCCGAACAATCCTAAAATTATGTTTGCTCACTTCTGTGGGCCTGCAGAGGCTTCAACTTCAGGTCGTTGTTCATGCTCAAAGAACAACAAGCATACAACCTCCAGTCCGATGCAAGGAGTTAGCGCAAATGGGTGTCCTCCTTGACTTCCTGCTTGATCTCCGCCTTCAGACGCAGCGGCTCGCAGGGAACAGGCCGTAGTGTCGGCGGCAAGCCCCATCCACTTTCGCTTCAGGCCGCCCCGCACCGCAAAGTTTGAATCCTGCCGACTTCATGTCCATCTGCAATGTTTGAAGTTCTGCAGCTGCTCAATGCAAAGCCGCACCAGGTTGTCTGCCCAACTGTGGTCCGCATCGCTGACGATGCGCAGGCTTGTGTGAGCTTCTTGGCCCTGTGTTTGCGGCTTCCGACTTCCTTCTTAAGCTCTGACAAACAACCCAACCACTCTACACACGCTAAGCCCTAAACCCGCTCACAAACCCTACAAACCGAAAACACTCTGGAATCCTAGCAAACTTAGCCATTTAAGGACTCAAATTAAGGGTCCATGTACCTAATAAATATACTCTCCCAGATAGTAACCTGCACAACTACTATCCGAAGCCTGAATTCCTAACAAATGGGTCCTTTGGACCCTTGGAGCCATATCAGGAAATCATAATAAGGAACCCTAAAACGTAGGTTATTTGGCGAAGGGTGCAGCTCTCAGACCTACCTCGAAGCCTTGAACTACCACAACCTACTTTGTTGTAGGGTCCCTTTAAATTCTAAACTAGGGTTTATACTAACCTATAAAAATTGTAGGTTATGCCCATTGCAGGCAGAGAAAATTGGAATCTCCGGATTGTGTAGTGGATGTCTGGAACACTAGCAAACTAAAAAACCCAATGCCGTACATACCTAGAGCCATAAAGCCCTGAAGAAAGCGTATCCACAGAGCCCTTAACCATCCTTAAACGGAAACTTAATGATAGGTGTCACGAGTGGGGTTTTTCGAACTCGAATTTTTGAGAGTTTGAACGTATTTCATGCTGGACTAGATTCGAGAGCTTGAAAGTTTGAAAAGTTTGGACAATGAAAAGTTTGAAGTTTGAATATTTGAGAGTTTCGAGTTTGAAAGTGGGTGCGAGTTTGGAGTTTGAAAGTTTGAAGAGCAATTCAGCTTGGAAGTTTGAAGCCGCGGCAACGCGCATTGCGCGAAGGAGCAAGGCGCAGGAACGCTGGAGACGCGTAGGGGTTCACATAGCAGCCCTCAGGCTCGAGTTCGAAAGTTTGAGAGCTTGGAGTTTGAAAGTTTGAAACCCAGAAAGTTTGAAAGATTGAAAGCTTCGTACTTTGAAGATTCGAAAGTTTCAAACTTTGGGGGGTTGAAGGCTTGAAATTTTCAAACTTCGAAAGTTTGAAAGTTTGAGAGACGCGGGGTTCGAATGCTTGAAATGTTCAAAGTATGAGAGTTTGGGAGTTTGAAGGCTTGTAAATTGGACGAGTTTGAAGATTGAACGCATTGAAAGTTTTGAGTTTGCTACAATGTTCGATTTACATAGACAAAAAACAGTGCTGGAAAGACAGATAGATAGACAGATAGATGGATCGAAAGATAGGTAGCTACACAGCAGGATTAGACAGATAGATGGATAGATAGATAGACGGGTAGCTAGACAGAAGGATAGATGAATAGTTAGACAGAAAGATATCGAGAGAGGTAGACTCATAGACAAACAGCCGCGAATGGACAGGTAGATAGATCGATAGACAGATAGAAGGAGAGCCAGATGCACAGAGACTTGCCACGTCCTCGAAAGCCAGAGGCCCTGAAGGGAATATAACTTCAACTGCATCAATGATAAACCCTAAACCACAACACCCCTGAACCCTAATTCTTAAACCTAGGGGGAGCTGATGATGCCACAAAGCATTACGATCCGCAAGGGCGGTCGGAGCAGAAGGATGCAAGCACGCTGTAGTTTTGAATAAGCATAAGGAGGGGTATGTTTTCGGTTGTTTTTGTTCTTTTGCTGGGGGGTACCTCCGAAGGCCATGAAGGAAGGAAGGAATGCCGGGAGAAAGAAGGGAAGGAAAGAAGAAAGGAGGGAAGGAAGGAAGGAAGGAGAAAAAAAGAAGCAAGAAAGGAAGGAAGAAAGATAAGAAGAAACGAACGGAGCCCGGAAGGAAGGAAGGAATGCCAGGAGAAAGGAAGGAAGGAAGGAAGAGAGGAAGCAGGGAAGGAAGGAAGGAGAAAAAAAGGAAGCAAGAAAGTAAGGACGGAAGGAATATGAAACGGAATGAATGGAGAACCCCGGAAGAAAGGAAGGACTGCCAAGGAAGAAAGGAATAAGGGACGGAAGGAAGGAAGGAAGGAGAAAGAAAGGAAGGAAGATAAAAAGGAAGGAGCCGAGAACCCCTACACCCTCAACCCAAATCCAAGTCATGCGAATCACACTACTAGAAATAAAAATCATAAACGTAAGACCAAGATACAGTCATTATATCAAGAAACGGCATCACAGCAGCAACAACAACACTGAGCATATCGTGAGCAACGGCAGTAGCAACAGTATTACCAACAGCAACAAGTACACGCATTAGAAGTACAACTACAAAGTACATATGTTGACATACATCTGTATAGCGAAGAAAAAACCAAAGCTTAATTTGGAAAGTTTTGCGAATTTGCAAATGTGGGGGGGGGCTTTAAGGGGGCTTAAGGTGGGGGCTTAAGGGTTATACATGGGTTTGAACCGTAAAGCGAAGAGAAACAAACGCGTATTTTGGAAAAGTTTGCAAAGGGGGGGGGGGGGCTGCGCCCCCCCAAACCCCCGCTGTTTTAGACTGCAAACTCCCGGCTCTTATGCCGCGAAGAAATGAATAAACACGTCCTTTCCATCACACACAAAGGAGAAAGTCACACGAAAACGCTTTAGGGGGGTTCAAAGTGCCAAATAGAAATAATCATAAATGAAACGTCTTCTGAAAGCGAAAGCCAGACGTATTAATTAGGGGGTAGAGCTAAGAAAAACAACAGTTTATTTTGGAAAGGTTTGCAAATGACGACTGAAACGTCTTATCCGACAGCCCAAAAGGCGAAAGCCTTGGTGAAGGGTTCCAGATCCTTCCCAGTGTGACGATAATAAATTATCCGTAAAAGTAACAATAGCATCAATAATACTGATAATGATAATGAGAATGAAAAACAGCAACAATAGCAAGGAACAGCAATCTGACTAAGCATAATAACAATATTTCATTCACACGCAGCGGGGGGATACTGTCTGAGGTGAAACTTAACGTCCACGCTTTGCGAGGGATCGACCTGTTGCTCTGCTTGCTACTTGCGCGGTCACTTCATGACGAGCCGTGCCTTAACACAGCACTCGCACACGCTCCGCCCCTCAAGGCTGCAAGCAATGAAGTCGGAATCGGACGTGTCTTCAGTGACTCGAGCTGCAGACTCTGGCACTAATGAAGTAGTTAACCGGCTGATTTGCAATGTATCGCTGACTGATTGGCGACGTCCATTTTGCACACTGCTGTCTCGCGAGAGTGTCTAGCCTCGCTGTGAAGGCTCGGTACGAACCACTAGCTCTATGTTATAGTAGAGGCGGTGAGGCAATGAAACACTCAGTAAAGGCAGGCCAGGCGCCATTTCCAGCCCGTTGTTGCTATTTGTAGATGGCGGAGCAACTCCTGCCGGACTTGTGCTGGTGACATGAAGCTCTCCTGTCCCTGGATGGGAGATCGTTGAGGTCACAGCCTTTGGCGGTGGTCCCAGGGGAGAAACTCCTCCCGGGACTCCACCTTTCACTGGCACTCCAGGTGCCTTACCTGGGCCCGGTGTCCGATCTGTGCTAGATCCACTTCCTGACAGGTTAACAGGCATCGGAGGCGGCGGGCCCTTAGGCCCAGCTGCTTTAGGGGCTGCTTTAGGGGCTGCTGTGTCTTCGGAGTCGGACTCCCGAATGGCGTCACTGGCTGGCGGCGACCTGGATAGGTGGGGCCGACGTCGCACTGGAGGAGGGGTTCGGGAGGTCGCTCTGCTGCCACTCTTCTTCGGTGTTTCAGGCATGGCTTCTACAGTCGAGACAGCTGGTGAGTTGAGCCTGTACGAGAAGGCAAGTAGAGCTTCCAGAAAACTTTTGGCTGACAACTCACTTGCAGATCCGGGCCCACGACTGCGCACGGAGCTTCACATGCGACCTCGGGGTATACTTGCTGTCTGGTGATGAAATTGAAGTGACCTTCAGCCTCATAACATAGATTTTTGCGTGAGCAGCTGCATTATCAGTGTGGGGAGGGACTCCACCATTAGGTGAGGGTCCTCACGATCAGAGCGGCCTGTTGTCGCCTCCGTACTTAGTACCTGATTTCAGGCTCTGGTAGTACTCTATGACAGAAGGGGGCACTTCGGAAGGGGTGAGAATGACGCCGTTCTTGCTACGGAAAAATTGCACCCCTACCTGCATGGCTCTGCGTGGATCGACCGCTACCAGCATCGACGAGCTATCTCTGAATCCAGAAACACCAGGTCTCCCATAGTCCCGATCCGAGACGAAGTGAACATGCTGTCGTCCCTCTCTGCCACGTCCGCCTTTGCCGCGGCCCTTGGAAATCTTGTTCTGAGGCAGAAGGCCTCGTTGGCGTATGGAGTCATACAAGGACCAGAATGTGCCATGATACAGCATTCTGGGGAGCATCTCCTCCGTGAGTTCCTCCAACACCTCATTGGAGTCCACATCAGAGCGAGAATGTCCTTGCAGAGCCCTGATGTACTTCTGGCCTTGGCAATCGCCCAGCTCGTACCTGCCTTTTGCGTTACTCCGAACGACCTCCATGAGGTCGCCTGCCGTGGCGTGCTGGGCCTGCACTCTTGGCCATCTCAGGACGTCCTCTAATTTGGCCCAACCAGCTGAAGTGACGCTGATGTAGGGTTTATGTCCGTGCCGGAGCGAAGCTGCTAGAGCCTTCGAGACTTCGAACGAGAAGCTGGTCTCCGGCTTCGTAGAGGCAGTGCAATAGTCCCCTAGATCGCCTGGTTGGCCCTCCCAGGCCACTATAGTGGAGCTACGTGGCGTTGTTGAGCTGTGGTCAATCTCTGACGCCATGGTCGGGGGAGAAACTCCACCCTGTGAGCTGGACGCCTGCTCACAAACCGGAAGGGGAGCAACTCCTCCTTCCTTGACTCCACTTGACGAGGCTTCGCCAGGCAGTTCGTATCCCAACGCCAAAAAGGATTCCCGTGCTTGTCTCAGTGGTATCTCCAACAAGCCACTCCACTCTCGGAGGTACTCACCTAAGGTGAGTGTCTCCTTGGTTGATATTTGCAGTAGCAGCGCTCGGATTTTGACTGCATCATAGGAGTATATCAGTTGGTTTGTTTTCTTACCACGTTTTTGCGATCCAGAGTGCGCAGCCTCCACCTCAAACATGGGCCGCACGAATATGTGCCGAGGTCCTATCCTCACCAGACAACTGTAACCGGCAGCAAGATGCCTGTTTGACATCTTGTGGAGATACACACCTGGTCGTGCCTCGAAGCTTCGCGTGCCGGAGAGGTCAGGTGTCGAAGGTAGTAGCCTGCCTGTGGCCAGTATCCCATGCAAACATTCCAGGTGTGTGCCGTGGAACGCAACCTCGCTGTCCCCTGCAGGAAGAATGTTCGGTGAAGAATACTCAAAACGAAACCACCCATTCTCCTCAGCTGTGGGATATCCAAGCTTCGGCTGCAGAGGCTCATTGGCAAGTCCCCGGCGAGAGGCCAGGAAGGTCTCCAGGAGAGCATTGGCTATCTCCGGGGAGGGTCGTTCCGCCTGATTGAGGCCATCTCGCAGCTGCTGAGTTACTGTCACCATAATTCGGTGATTGTTCAGGTCAGTGATGTTCCCATCACAGTCTGAAATCAGACTGGGAAAGGGCGTATAACCAGCTGACTGAAGAACTTTGATCGCAGCTTCCGTGATTGGGTCCCCCGAGGGAGGATCTCCACTCTTGGCCTTTGCTGCTGGGGGAGTATCTCCACCCTCGCTTTGCCCTGTACTTCTTTTCTTGGAAGGAGGAGGAGGGGGAGTGACTCCACCCTTTCCGCTTCCCAGCTCTTCCTGTCCACCAGTACCTTTAGAGACTCCTTTATATGCAGGATAGCTTTCGCCGTGAGCACGAGCGGAGCGCCTCCACTGGCGCAGGAAATTGCGATACGTGACATGCGGAAGTTGTTCACGTATCCGTCGCTGGCAGAATTCCTCGTACTCCGCTTGAAACGAGGGATCCTGTGTTGACTCAGGTCTGGACATGATGCTGAGTCTTGAGAGAAAGCTGCGGTTGTTGGCTCAAGCTGGCTTCTAAGCAGGCAGCTGGGCCTAGGCCACTGAGCTCCAGGCCACCACGAGGAGACCTGCATCACGGATGGTGGATTGCTGTTGGCTCAGTGTGGCTCAGTGCAGGCAGAATTATTGCAGGCAGCGACTCAAAGCTTTTAAAAACCCCTAGGGAGAGACTCCACCAGCTGTACACCCCTCGTTGGGGGAGAAGCTCCACCAACTAGGGGAGAAGCTCCACCTGTGACTCTTACTAGTTCAAAAACCCCTGGGGAGTAACTCCGCCAGCTCTACGCCTAACGAGGGAGAAACTCCTCTATTGTTACAGGAGCTCTTGCTTAGGGAGCATCTCCTCTTCTCACTTGGCTCAGGAAGTGGCGGCCATGAGGTGATTGTAAGATACCTCCCACGTCGCCGAGGCCAGGTTAAGTCTGCCGTCTTCAGCAAAAAACTGAGACCTCAACGTCTGCACATCAGCTTGATAGGCCTCTTGGTACTCAGCAGGGAGATATTTGGCGATGTATCCCGTGATATGGGATTCTCGTTCCATTATCTCCAAGTCGTACCGGTGGTAACCGAGGCTTGCTGGGGAAATCAGGTCTCCAGCGTGGATGCGAACCAGAGAGAGGTACTGCATCCCCTGTTCGACCAGGGCTCTTCGTCGTCTGTGCCGGATTTGTCCCCATTCATCGATGCCCGAGATGGAGTGGAGGTGTGTGAGCACCTGTCGAATCCCACCTTCCGGGAGTATCTCCACGGCAAGGTTCAGGATCTCATCCTTAGTGATGAGCCCAAGCCCCTTCACTCTCTCTAGCAGCTCTGTGAGCACGGCCCAGGGGAGTATCTCCACACCTTGGGACTTCTGGTGCAGAAAGTGCACCGCTGCTATCGTCGGGAGCAGCATCATGGCCAGTCGAGTTGGCGTCTGATCATACATGGTCGAGGAGTTGAACCACAGTCTAATTGATTAGCTTTTGAGCCTGAAAGCTTCGTCATGGAGGAACATGTGCAGCAATTCAAGCGGTGCCAACATGAGTGCAGTGCTCCGCGGGAGGGCCTCCTCGCCATTCGTCGAAGACGCTTCAAGCTCCTCACGAGCATGAGCATGCTAGGGCAAGGAGCTAGGTGGGAGCAACTCCTCTTCGTAAGATTTGCTTCTACTGAGCTCTTGGTTCCAGTCCCGCCCACTCGTGGGGCAGAGCTGAAGAGATCTTATCCTCTGGAGAAGATCAGGAGAGCAAATCGCGAATCTGACGAACCAGCGGCGATGGCTGAGTTCCCAGTCGCTGAAAATCCGCGTTTATGAGCGAAAATGCAGTGTTGCCAATTAAGGACTGCAAGGTTTCCTGCAGTTCAGATGTGGCCGCCCTGGTTGACAGTTGGATCTGGATTCGGACCGGACCTCCCGTCATGCCTTCGGTCAATGGCCGCGAAGTTTTGAAGAGCTTGATGTGTTCCGGATCTGAGGAAATTCTAGTGATTGCGTCCCCCAGGCCTGAAACGACTTGAGCCGTGGTGAGAGGGTCTTCCACCGTCTCGATCATCTTCTGATCGGTGGGGCTCCACTCCAGGAACGGCCATTCGCCGTCCTGCGTCATCAGCTCATCGTTCTGCAGGCGCTCCTGTATGCTCTTATCACGGCTGGTAGTCACCAATCTCTCCTTGAGTTCACGGAGAAACTTCAGGGTCAAAGCTGCCCTGGGAGGAATCCCGATGGGACTGTTCTTGACTCGCTGAGATTCCTCGTAAAGATGAGGTAGGATCGAGTGATCTTCGGTTCGGACATAAGAGACGAATGTCACATCCGAGGCGATCGCTGTGATTTGCTCATCATGTCGGAGCGCCAGCCGCGCTATTGCGTTGATCAGCTCTTGCGATACATTGCCTTGTGCCTGGTGATTGTTTCCACCGTTCCCGTTTTGCAATCTGGCTGCTCCTCTCCCTCGACCTCCGCTTCCTCGTCCCCTGCTTCTGCCCCCTCTTTTTTGTCCTTTGCCGCCCTGCTGGGGAGTAACTCCACCGCGTTGGCGTTTCAGGGGAGAATCTCCTCCTGAGGGGGCGGCCTCTCCCCTTTTAGAGGAGAAGCTCTCATCCATCGAGGCTCGCTGGAAGAGCTCTTGCAGAGACATTGTTCGGGTGAATGTCTACGGCGTGGAGCTCGTGAGAGACGGCGCTGCGAGCTAAGAAAATGACGTAACAATTTTGTTGCAGCAGGGGATCTTCAAGGGTGCAGGGGCTAGGAGGGTGAGAGTCATCGCCAATATACCAAGAATCTAGTTTGTGTACTGCTGCTCGATAATGACCACTAGTGGCCTCCATGCCTAGGTGAATGATTACTGCCTCAGTTGTGTAGGTACAGAAGGAAATTCGGGAAGTGTGATCTAGGAAGACAGGAATCTGAACTTGCTGTGGAATGGCAATGCAGTTGTGATCCTTTGCTTCACCTGCAAATCTCGGTAAGGCTAAGCACACCTGTTGTGCAGCTTCTATGAGAGCACATGAGCGCTCCTGAGACGACCATGCCACTAGCATGTCCTGCAGGTTGGGCTTGATCGCCGTGGCGAGATGAATGGGAGAACCCCCTTCTTCATCGACTATCACACCCTCTGGAACTGATGCTCGAGTTTCCCACTGTCCAAATTTTGATGCAGAGAGATTCCGAAACACTTGCTGCAGGAACTCTGCAGAATCATGCTGTCCTCCGTCAAAGAGCCAGCCCGTGGTGAGCTCCGAGAAGACTCTGTGTTCAGGGGTTATTCTCGCGAGTAGACTGATCCGAGATGCCTCGTGAAAAGGCGCCTCTGTGGGATCAGATAGCCAGTGCAGACACTGTAGACCTGAGTTGGCATAGCAGTGGTTGCGAGTGTTGGCTAGCAGGAGAAAGCCTTCCAGTCTAAATTCGGGAAGGGGAATACCTGGCATTGAATCTGTGGGCTTCTTTGTGGCTGTCTTCGCCGAGGTCGTGGGCCTTGCTCGAGTATATTCTCGGGGCTGCTTACTGAGCTGCTGACGCGCTACCTCCTGCAGTACGTGCACCTGCAGTAGTGGAACGCACTGCTGAGCATGTCTACCCGGGGCATCCACACGGAGTTTGCAATAACGACAGCTATCTCCTTTGTGAAAGAAGACCTTGAACTGAGCAAGTCTTGGTTGGAGAGTTTTCTCAAGCTTGGCCATCACTTCAGGATGCTGCTTGTTTAGGTGCTGTTTGGCTCCTTTCTGACCAACAAGGACCTGACCGCAGAGTGCACAGTGCTCCATCAGGTAATCATGGAACACCGGATTTCGAGCTGCTCCTTCTGGATTTTCCTGAGCATCAGACTGTAGACTTTCTGTAAGTGAAATCCGGTTCTGGGCTTCTAGAGGGAGCTCTTCCTGCTGTCGAAGCAAGAGCTCTACCCGAGGGCATGTAGATGCTTCGACGTGTTTGCGCAGATAGAACACTGTTCGGAATGTTGCTCTACAGGCGATGCAAGTTGCTGACCCTGGCATTGAATGCAAAATAGGGTCAAATTTGGGTCCTTTCAAGCTTTGCTGCGAGTCTGGGTGGGCCTTCTGCAGGTGGCGACGGAGTGCCCCGGTACCAGAGAGACATGCTCCACACTCGCCGCAGGTCAGGATCTTATCCTCTACTGATTGCGAGGAGAAGTCAATGGCAAGGCCTTCCAGAGCCTGGCTGATTGCCTCAGCGCGCAGCTTGTAGTGTGGGAGGAGCTGAGGATCTGAGTGTTGCTGTCTCTTAATGAACTGTGTCAGCCTCTTTTGCAGCTGCTCCTTCACGTGAGGAATCCGTACTCTCCGGAGTAACTCCTGGTTGGATTCCTTCGTTTCCTGGGAGTAGCTCCGCAGGACAAACCGAAGTTGGTACATCATGTGTGAATGGAGCTTCTGCAATCCCTGCTGTGTCAGTCCTACCACGTGAAGGGCATACAGAGCAGAGGCCCACGCAGTTATTGTCCAAATTGACAGACGACGTCTGTCTGATAGGACTCGATGGTTCCTAACTGCATGGGCGACTTCTGACATTGCTAGCTTACTGGATGACAGCCGATGTTTAAGGGTCTTCATTTCGTAGTCATGATAAGAAAGAATGACCCCCAGGTATGGGACCTGGTACCGCAGCGATATCAACTTGCCCGAAGGGAGTTCCACAAACTTCTCTCCATCTACCTGGCGAAATAGCTTTTTCCTAATTGTCGAGGCTGAACCTCCTTGTAGCTGCAGCAGTATTGCTGACTTGGACGGATTGACCTTGAACCCAAGTTCAACCAATTGATCCAGAAGAAGGTCGCAGTACCCTAGTGCTGTAATGAGGCCAGACTCAGACTCGAAATGCGACTGAATCAAGCTGTCATCCGCATACATGGTGAGAAGTTTAACTAGTTCGGGGGGGCTGATTTTTCCAGAGAGCTTCCTAAAGAGAAGCCCGGATGCAAAGGCGAATAGGGAAGGTGCAAGCTTGCATCCCTGCTTGATTCCCCTGCGTGTGGCTATCTCAAAGCTCTGATCGCTGGCTGTCATCTTGTACAAGGCTTTGATGTGGAGATGGCCCACCACCTCTATAAGAAGAGGGTCTGCTTGTTCAGCTTCCAGGGCTTCTCTTAATCGTAGCCTGTCCACAGTGTCAAAAGCTTTGCTCATGTCAACGCTCATCGTGAGACTGCCCCTGAGCTTGAGCCCCTGTTGTCCCTTACCAGCCGCTCTAGTTGTAAGGGCCTGCCTGAACCTGGCCTGATCCACATGTGTGAGGGCCTTGCAGATCGCCTCCTCTGTGCCCCTACCTGGTACGAAGCCAAACTGAGAGACTCCTTGCATTGCTTGATGGAGGGTGGACTTGAGTCTCTGCCTCACAAGTCCTGCCAGGACCTTGCCCTCAGGTGCTATCACCCCGATCGGACGGAGTGATGTTGGCTTATCTGGCTTCTTGGGGGGCTTTGGGAGCCAAGAGATCTGTGACGAGGTGACGCTGTCCGAAAGCCTTCCTGCAGTGACTTCCCTATTGAGAGTGTCCGAGATGAGCCGAATAGCGTTGGGGCCTAGGGAGCGCCAAGCTACTATGGGAGGACTTTCTTTAGGAACTGCTTTGCCAAGCTTTATAGTGCCTAGCTGTTCTTGAACTTCTTGCTCGGTGATGTGCAGGCTGCCTTGTATCCCTGTGAGCGGGAAGTCGTCCCCTGCTCCAAACAGTTCAATGGAGTATTCCTCTAATTGTCTACGTTCTTCCTTGGCTGTTAGGAAGCGACCCTCTGAGTCACGTAGCTGAACTCTTTCCTGAGGCCTCCCCGACCGGAAGCGCTTGATCACCTTGTAGAGGGAATGACTCCCGTCTTGCTTGGATTTAAGCTCTGCCTGCTCGAGTTGTTCATCTATTTCCTGTCGTCGCCTTTCCTGCTTCTGACGCTTTGCTACCCTCGCCTGTGCACTTTGCTGAGACAGCGACAGCCAGCAGCGAAATACCATTCGGACCTGCAACTCCGGCAAGAACTCTGCTAAGACCTTGACTGACATTGGGAGTGAGCGCAACACTGTGCGCTCTGCCCAAATGCTGAGATCTGATCTTTGTGCTGCTCCCTTTCTCTTGGGAAAGTGAGTCGCGAGGGCTGAGTTCATTGCTTGATGGAGACTCTGCCAGGTTTGGGGATGATCCTGAAGGAGGGAGTCTACCTCCCTGGCAAATGCCTGTATTTTCGGGGAACGGTGTCTGTAGCAGTCCTCCATTGCCTGCTGGTCATAGGGTTTTGAGGCTTGGGCGGAGTATCTCCTGCTGTGCCTCAGTTTACCAAGAAGGGGGAAATGCCTACTACCATCCCTCCAGGATGCCACTGGGAAGGTCCTTAGTGGCCGGCAAAACCTGGCAGGGCCTTGGGACTGTGCAATCCTGACAAACGAGAAGTCAATCTGTGAAACAGAGTTGCCTTGTTCGTGGGTGGCTGGTCTATGCACTCCCCAAGTGTTGGTTGCGACTAGCTGGTGCTCCGACAGTAGGGTCTGGAGATCCTTAGATCCGCGATGCCCGAGTCTGCAAGCCTGGATCGTGCATGGCCCTACGTGTTTGTTGTCGGTCTTGAGCGAGGAGTTAAAATCTCCTAGCACAAGGAGAGTGTTGCGATTGGGAACAGCTCGGATGGACTTACTTAGGGCGTGAAGGGTCTGCTTCCGGGTTTCCTTATTCTGAGCGACTGTCTCCTTAGAGCGCCAAACGTATTGATAGCAGCTGAAGACGTCCAGTGAGATGCCGTTGCTCGGCACCCGGACCTGGAGAACTCTTCCTGGAACAACCTCGTTGTAGCGAAGATCCTGTGACTTGCACAGCGTGGAGTGCACCATTATGAGGACCCCGGCTCCCTTCTCCCCTGTGGAACCAGAGCTGATCACGTGCCAGCCTGACTTGCTGAATTGCCAAGAGCCCCTCCAGTGTGTTTCCTGAATTGCTACCAGCTTCACATCCTGAAATGCGGCACTTTGCAGTACGGAGAGTAACTCTTCCCAAACTGCTGTTGTGAGAGATCCTGCGTTCCAGGATAGATAGCTGAGATTCTTATCTTCTGTAAATTTTGAAGGCCGAGTCCTTCTGCCGGGATTGGTGGGCTTTACATGTGCCGGAGCAACTCCAAGCTCTGTTGACGACATCGTCCTTCCCTTGTAGACCGCACTACCTTCAAGCAGAGCTTTACGTGCTGCCCTTTGATAAGAGCGTTTACCCTTCCCTTTAGGAACGGGCTGATGCTTGGTCGAACCACTAGGCTGTTTCGCAGCACTCATGTTGAGTACGGCTCCTGTCGGCTTCGCAATACCGACAACCCTCACCTCTGGGAGATGTTAGAGAGCTGTAAATCTAATACTCCCTCCCGGACTTGGGACCGGGACTGCTCAGGCGCTGACAAATGCCATGGCAAGAAAGGAAAAAGGCAACTGTACTAGCCTGACCTTTCCTGAGCCGAGAGGCTTAGCATAATAACAATAGTAGTCATAGCAAAAAGAACAACAACAGACCCAAAAAATAACAAGAATACCACTAACACGAAAAAAACATATGATAATGAAAGAATAGAGATAATAATAACGATAGTAGCAATAATAGGAATTACAGCAATAATAGGAATTACAGCAGTCATGACACTACACCACAGGAAAAATTGTAATAACAAAAAGAAGAATTCAGAAACATGGTGAGAATAAGAATGATACAGAAGAAAGATAATTACAATACAGTAGGAATAACAAGAATACCAGTAACAGTAACACCGGAATAACCAAACAAGAACAACAACAAAAAATGCAACGATAATTCATAACCAGATATAAAAAACCTAACAGCAATAATAACAGTCATAATGATAGAAAGACAAGCGTATTGACAAACCCGGGCATCTACAACTACCATACAACGACAACTACAACCACAACCCACACCAGCAACAACTACTACTACTACTACTACTACTATTACTACTACTCCTACTCCTACTCCTCCTACTCCTCCTACTCCTCCTACTCCTCCTCCTACTACTACTACTACTGCTGCTACTACTACTAGTACTACTACTTCAACAGCAACAGCAACAACAGCAGCAGCAACATCAACCCCACCAACAACAACACGAACACCACCACCATGCAGAAACAGCACTAACACAACCACAACCACAACCACAACCACAAGAAGAAGAAGAACAACAACGACGACAACGATAACTACGAATTTAGCTTCAACTACATTACGTTTTCAACTTAAACTACAACTACAACGACAACAACAACAACAACAACAACAACAACAACAACAACAACAACAACAACAACAACAACAACAACTGCACGGTAGTCTCCGCGGTTGGGCACGAGCATAAGCTAGTGCAATGCCGCTTGTGTTATTTGCCACCACATGCTAGGCCTTTCGAACTTTCAAACTTTTCTAACTCAAACTTTCGAACTTTCAAACTCTCAAACTTTCGAGCTCGCAACTCGGCGGACTTTCGAACTTTCAAGCTCGACGTGGTTCAAGCCTTCAAACTTTGCAACCTTTCAAACACTGGAACTCTGAAACTCTCGAAGTTTCATTCCTTTCAAGCTTTCGATCTCTGAAACTTTCAAACCTTCGAACTTGAAACCTTTCGAAGTCTGAAACCTTCGAACTCTCAAACTCGTCACCTCAGCCTAAGCCGCAGACAAATCTGAAGCCAACCTTCCAAACTCCGAACTTTCGACCTTTGAAACTTTCGAACTGTCGAACTTTCAAACCTTCGAAAATTCGAACTTTCTAACTTTCAAAGTTTGAAACCGTCGAACGTTCGGATTTGCAAACTTTCAAACTCTCGAACTCTCAAAGTTCGAAGGCCGATCGAACTCGACCGCGGCGACAGTTTGAAGTTCGAGTTTGAAGCAGCCAATCGAGCTCGAAAGTTCGAAAGTTAGAGAGATTGAAGGTTTGAAAGTTTCGAGTTTGAAAGTTCGAAGTTTGACGCCGGCTAGCTTGTGCACACCAAGCTGCACAAACTTTCGAACTCCAGCACGTTTCGAACCTTCAAACCTTCAAAGTTTGAAACTTTCAAACTTCAACCTCCAAACTTTCAAACTTTCAAACCTTCGAGTTCGAACGACCTCGCTCGGGACACCATTCAAACTTAATTCTACAACCCCAAAGAACCCCAAAACTCTGAAGGAAACTTATAGAACCCTTCAGAGACTCCCCCGGCAAGCCACAAAAGCCTACTAAGCCTGTTAAACCTGAAACCCTTTTACACCTGGACTATGCATATGCCAGGCGCCGACTGGGCTGTGACCCCAAACCAAAAACCGTAGACCCTCGTAAAACCCATTAAATCCTCTTAAACCCTTATCCTAAACACTGATAAACCCCACTAATTAACCCAGTTAACCCTGTTAAACCTCAAACCCTAGATCCCCAAACCCTAAACCCTAATCAGAGCCTCTAAACCCCTAACCCCTTCCGAAAGCCCTAAACCCCTAAACCCAAACCCGATTTGGGATTTGCGCCTTCCGGCAGCCGGGGGTACGGAGCCTCCGACGGGCAGGGCCCATGAAAAGGAACCCTGCAATGGCCCTTTAATGGAGCCCTTATCGTCCTCAATACTGGTATTTAGGCTATATTAGATGGCAGTTGGGGGGTATAAGTTAAGGGGCTGCGTGAAAGGGGCTCCTGGAAAACTCCCCAAAATTTCGAAGGGTTCCTTAAGGGGCTCCTTCGGGTTCTGCAGGTTCCTAACAAGCCCTAAACCCTAAACCCCAAAGCCTAGGGTTTACTCTCTTTGGAAAACACCCAAACAAACCCTAAACTCTAATACCCTCGGCCCTGACGTGGACTCTAGTGCCTAATCCCCAACTTTAAAACCTTGGGCCCTAAACCCTGAGCCCTAACATACAACGGAAAACCCCAAAATTAACAAACCTCCGGGAAAGCAGCAACGCAGCAGAAGCAGGGAAACCCTACACCCATTTTTTGTGGTTGTCAGTCGGGCCTAACTTGAAACCCCAATGCCAATGGACCCACCAAAACTAGTTGAACCATGCTTCTTGCCGTCCGAGAAACCCAGAGAAGGGGACCCCCAAAGACACCACATTAGATAGGCTGAGGCCACTTCAAAGCACCGTATAACCTGCCTTTTTGCAGGTTCTGATTTCCCCTCTCTCTCTCTTTCCCCTAAACCCGAAAACCTTACAGGGACCCTCCAAGAAAGGAGTTCTGACTTTCAGCCCCAAAGTACCTTTATCGTAGTTCTATATAAGGAACTACTATTGTCGTTTGAGGAAGTATCCCCATAACAGTACCTAGGACCCTTTAGGTGTGGAGCTTTTAGGGACCTGATAAGAAACGGGCTCGAGTGGCTCCAGGAAGGCCGAAGATCATAGGCCACGCAAGACCCAGATATAACCCCTAGCCTAGGGGTCCATGTATTCCTTTTTGCTTTAACCAAATAGATAATTAGGATTCAGGATCTTATACGGTAACCCCTAAAAGAACTACAATGGAGACTACAGATGTGAAGTCGCAATACGCCCTGCAAACATCTGCGAAGCTCGCAACCCTAAGTCTCAACACCCTAAACCCGAGTCCCCAACGTCCTGAAACCCAAAAAAGTACCCAAGAACCGAAACCCTAAACCCCAAACCCCTAAGCCCCAAACCCCTAAACGTCAAAAACAAACCCAAGAAGGACCCAAAGCCTGGACACCTCTGCCCCAAATAGATCCCTTATAGCCTTTTTTTTTATTACAGAACCCTTAAAGGAACCCCTAAAGTATCTTTTAACGGAGCCCCCCAAACTCTTAAAACCCCAAGAAGGACCTGGAGAAGCCTGCAGCTGCCACAGCGGCACAGAGACTGAGCGAGTTTGGCTTCTGCCGCTCTTGGTTATCATGGGGCCGTAATTAGAATAAGGTTCCGGGGCCCATTCTGCCGTATATACAATAATAATGAGGCTCCAAAATAAACGGAAGGGTACAAAAGCTCTACCGGAGAACCGAGAAATCAAAAGCCTCGCATCACACCGCAGGTGCTAAAGTAAACCGCTTACGCAGCAGGGTTTCCTGACGAGATTTAGCACCTGCACTCCTAAAGTCAAGCCTGTAAGCCCTATGATAAGAACCCAATGAAACCCTAAACCCTGAAGGTTATAGACAAGTCCCAAAAAGACAGAAAGTAGACCTCAGGCCCCTCAGCCCATCAACCGCAAACGCCCGCTGGAAACACGTTTGCTTAGGGCTTAAGGATTAGGGCTTCAGGGTTGAAATACGGGTTTAGGGGTTTAAGGGTTCTGGTCTACAGCTGCTAAACACTAAAACCCAAACCCCTGCACGCTGACGTTTTCCGGCACAGCCTGTAACCCTTCGACTCTTATAGAAACTTTCTACTTAAATCCTCAAGGGACTTAGTAGGGGGCTACAAGTTCCCTAAGTGGGGTTGTTTTACCTCTTCCCTTGCTTTCTAAGTCCCATGAGCCTTTAAGTAAATCCCTGCTAGAACCTAGGAGGACCTCTATGAAACCCTGAACCTTCTCAACATACCATGACTAGCCGGAACCCATGTCTTTAGTTACTTTGGGCCTAAATCCTAAGCTCCAAGCCTAAGCTCGAAACCCGAGACCCCAGACTCCTAGACACTAAACCGTGAATCTCAAAAAATCAAAACCCTACGGTTTAGGGTCCAGGGTTTAGGGTGGAGGACGGGACCCTTGGGGATACAGTAAGGTCCCTTTTAAGCTTTAAGGGAGCCAGAAGTGGGCTTTAGAAGGGTCCCCGATAATCGGTCTCCCTATAACACTACCTAGGAAACCTTGGCGCTAAACCCTAGACCCTGAACCCTACACTCCTAAACCCTCAACGATAAACCCTACACCCTAACCCTGAACCTCGAAACCCTCAAACCTCAACTCAAAACGCTGAACTCCGCGAAACTCCTATAACATTCTGAAGCAAAATCTGAACACGGTACGGTTAAGGGTTTACCAGCACCCCCAACTACACTCTATTCTACCTTACATACCCACTATTAAGGACCACAAGGGCTCTATTAAGGGGTACTTGGGGGGTGCTGGTATCACTTAGAGCTTAGGATTTCGGATTTAGGGTGGGGTTTGGGTTTAGACCCTGGACCAAACCCACACTAAATCCTAAACCCCAGACCCCAAGCCCCCTTGCGGGTCCAGATCTCGTAGAGCGGGTTCAAGTAAACCCTAAAACCCTAAACCTTAGAACCATAAAAAAAGGCCTAAAACCCTGGAGCCCTAAACTGAACCCTAAACCTTAGACCCTAAGCCCCCTTGGGGGTCCAGACCTCGTGGGGCAGGTTCAAGTAAACCCTAAAACCCTAAACCCTAAAACCCTAAAGCTCTAAACCCGAAAGCCCTAAACCCCAGAGCCCTAAAACATAAAACCCTGGAGCCCTAAACCCTAAAATCCTAAACCCCTATGTAAACCCAGGCCTCGTGGGGAAGGTGCAGGTACGCCGGGGGCGGCCCAGGAAGGAGTTCCTCCGAGGGGTTCGGGCGCTCCCACAGCGTCCATCGCTCGACCTCTACGGGGTGCGGTTTAGGGATTAGGGTTTAGGGTTTAGGGGAAAAGGACCCAGAGACTCCAATATCCCTTAGTTAAGGAAGCAGCCTTAGGGTTCCTTTAAGGGATCCTTTCAAGGATCTATGGGGTTTAAGGCTCAGGGGATTTTAATATCCCTTAATTAAGGAATGTAAATGTACCTTAAATCATAGTAGGGATCCTCCTATGATTTAAGGTATATTCCTTAATTAAGGGATATTGACCCTACTATGATTTAAGGTATATTCCTTAATTAAGGGATATTGACCCTACTATGATTTAAGGTATATTCCTTAATTAAGGGATATTGGAGTCTCTGGAGAATTTAAGGTTTGTGTAAGGCCTCCTACAGTTTCTATGAGGGCACGTGCCATACTTGGAGGTTCATGGGACTTAATAACTGGGGTTATAATTAAGGTAACTGTACTTATAATTACTTATAACCCCAATTAGGGTACTTGTAACCATAATACTTACTAAGTCCCATGAACCTCCAGGTAATTCAATTGAGGGGTGCAGGTTTCGGTATAGTAGCTCGGTGCTTTACCACTATGGGCTATTAGACCTTACAAGTACCTTAATCTACCCTTAATAGGGTCCTAATAGGGATCTTTAGGGTCTAATAGCCCATAGTGGTTTACCTGAACCCTTAAAACCTACATTTGCTTGGTCCCTTATTGCAACTTGCGGTTTCGTGTCCTTTTCAAAGCCCGCTGCGTTGGGACAAGGTAAATGTTGAAGCATTGGTTTACTTCCCCGACAAGCCACAGGAGTGGCAGGTTCAAAGTTCAGATTACTACTGCACAGAACAATCTAATTACAAGGCTGGGTAATGGAGAACCCCTTTTTTGCAGCTGGGCTCTCAGTGTCCGCCAGCAAGTCCGCCCACGCTCTGAAGCTCAGTGCTGCACCCCCTAAACCCTAAACCCCTAAACCCTAACCCTAAACCCCTAAACCCTAAAAACCCTAATAAACCCCAAACCCCTAACCCCAAACCCCTAAACCCTAACCCTAAACTCCTAAATCCCTGAATCCTAAACCCAAAACCCCTAAAACCCCAAACTCCTAAACCCCTAAGTTTCGGGTCTATGGCGCCAGCCTCGCGATATGCGGGATGCCTTCAAAAAAGTCAGTCATGATAAGTCCTTCAGAGCAGTATACAACGTCGCCTGCATGTGGCGCACCTTGCAGTGCCCGTTGCCCTGCATCAAGGCATTCATATCCTTGCAGGCACCTTCCCACCAGCAGAGGCCCTTGGCCAATCGGAGCCGACCATCCTCGCCAGCGATGCTTGCCTGGACTGAGAAACCCAGCGGCTGCAGGCACATGGAGTGCTGCATGCCTGCATTGGGGGAGGCAATTCCGACCTGCTGGGATGTCGCCTTGGCCTCGAGATGCGCGAAGCCGCGTGCGAGGCGGGTGCATGGATTCGACCCAGCAGTCTTCGTATTGCTAACACCAGATGGAGAACCCGAACCTCGGTGACCTTCCAGATCAGCAAACCCCCAAAACAGTAACGGTATTTATTACGGCCCCTAAAGGAATGATGTTCCAACTTTCTGGCTTTTGCATCCGACCGCAGACCATCGTCTTCAAAGAAACGGTGCAATCCGCAGCATGGTATGGTAATACACTACCTTAAGCCCGACACCGCACAACCAACGATGCAAATGTGTCGCTAGAGAGAACCTGTTCCAGCTTGAAGCCAACCGATGCATCCGAATTCTTATCCTAAACGCTAATTTTACATCCTAGACCCTAGCCCCTAAACCCTTAAATCCTAAACCCTATATCCCAAATCCTAAACCCTATAAAACCCCAAATTCTGAAATCCCAAAGGCCCTCTGTTGATGCTGCTGAGCGTGGGCTGGGGCTCCGGAGCCTGGTCCTCACTAGTCTTTCATAATAAGGAACCCCCAAAAGGGACCATAATGTTGACAACCACCCATATAGAATGCTGTAAGGTAATCCTAAAAAGGAACCACTATGGAGCCTATGGGTAGACTGAAACAGGGGCCTTTATGGTTTAGGACAAGTGGCCTAGAATCGGCTTCCATGATACAGGGCGGCTCCTTTAAGAGTTCCTTAATAGGGTTCTTTTAATATCAGGGCATGCATATTCAGAATAGGGCTCCCTTAAGGGTTCCTTTACAGGGTCTTTGTTTTGGAATAGGAATCCCTTAATTAGGGGTTCTGAGGCTTCAGGGGCTTCAGGGGCTTCAGGGGCTTAGGGATCTTGGGGCGGGGGACTTTAGGCATAGGATTGCACAGATTTCAGGCGTAAGGCTTGTATAGTTTGGGCCATGCGCACTGTCCCAGAATGGTTTATGGTCACATAGCCGACTGCTGGAGCGATTGAAGGCTGAAGGTTAGCACGGGCGTCACATCCCAGCATCCCCTTGCCCTAAAGGTCCAAAGGACCCAATACTCAGGTACTCGGTTTCAGGATAGTAGTTATGTAGGTTAGGATTTTGGAGAGTATGTGATTATTGGGTACTTGGACCCTTGGGGTTGGATATACCTAGACTCTCAACCAGGGTCTTGCTAAGGCACCGTACTACAGATGCGCGTATAGGAAACTCTAAAGTCTGAGCTGTAAGCATATGTAGATAGACTATCCTAACCAAAAAAAGTGAAATTGACGGTTTAGGTTTGTGGGATCAATCTAGGGCCGTTGCCGTAAATCCGAGCTTTTTAGGAATCAGACGAGTTCACGTGTTGAGACCTCAAGGTCAGCTTTGAGCCCGAAGCCTTGCTCAGGGTTTAATGCTTGGCGTACTGGTTTAGGGTTCGGGGTTTAGGGGTTTGTAACCTGAACCCTCAAAACTTCGACCCGGGAACCCCAAACCTCGCCTTGGCACTGGCTTCACCGGACCGCAGCGAAAGCTCCTTCTTGTCTTAGGTTTCAGCCCTAGAACCTTGGGCTCGGTTTATGGCTTAAGAGTTTAATTTGGACCCCTGACTAATAGCTCCCCTTTTCTGATGAAAATAATAGGGGCTCCTAGAGAAACGGGGCGTATTCAGCAAGGTTCTGTGACATTAGGGCTTAAGCAATCCGCGCAGCTTATGCAGAACATCGACACCCTCGAACACAAACCTGAACGGGCATGCAGTGCAGGAAACGGAGCACGGAAAGAGGGCAACTTGTCCGCAGCCCAGTATGAGGGCCATGCAACAGGGTTTTGGGAAGATTAGACGATAGCTACGTTAGGAACCAATAGTATTGGTAATTACGTGGGCTTCTCCCGCTTTGGGGCAATCTGGACTGCCACAGAGCAGCAACAGAGAGATTGAGCCCCGGGTCCAGGTTTTGCAAGATGAGGGCTCGGACCCTATGACCCTAATCCCATCAACCCCCAAAACGCGAAACCTTCAACCCTAAACCTTAAATCTTACCTAAGCCTTACACCCGTGGAATTAAACATTGAGGGGCATAAGGAACGCAGGGCTTCTGAACCAGAACGAGCATGTCTTGATCAGTAAAAAGATAGAAAAACAGGCACTAAACCTGTGTACGGTTAAGTAAAAATCCAGAACCCGAAAGCCCTGCAGATCTAGATGCCGAAGCAAAGCCATAGCCCAGGAACAGGCACGCATCTGGAGGGCTAAAGTCTTGATTCTTTAGTGGCCACTGGCTGCCCTTGGCTCCCCTAAGAGGCTCCTTCTCTACCCAATCGCGAAGCAATCGTGCAGAAGACTTGTCCAAAGGCCGCTGCCCGCCAACAGTCTTGCCGTTCAGATTGTCAGGAATGCATATGGCAAGAAAACCGGCAACATCCGCTCCCGTAGAAAGAACATTGACCAGCCATGAGACCCTGCAGGACTGGCTGCAATCGGCTCGGTCCCCCAGACAAAGCTGGACCAGGATGAGGACTCCGGCCCATGGAAAGCCGCTGTCGCATAGCGCCAGAGTTCAGCGTTCAGTGCCTCATCAGTCCGTGACTTGGATTTTGCCTTCTTCGCAATCTTTTGGCAGTCTTCGAGGTGCTGTTTGCAACAGAACTTGATCACATTGCAGTCTTTTCGCAAGACACGGCAGCGATCAAGCTGCACTGCCTTTCTGGCCAAGGAGTGTCGCGAGTTCTTGCAGCTGGACGTACGAGTGCAGCCGTCCTTGCTGCAACGTATGAAGTGGCCGTGGCTGAACCTGAAGGTCTTTTCATCTTCGCCAGAATGAAGTGATGTTCCACTCTTTCGGTGTTTGTGCCGGTGACGTCTGAAGTTGCAGGTAGGTGTTGATTGGTCTGGTCACGGCCAGATGCTCGGATAAATGAAAGACTGAATCCTAGAATGCGGATTGGGCCAAAAAACCCTGGATCCTTTACAACAAGAACCATCGCCTTCACACTCCTCAAACGCGAAAAGCTAAATAACACTTGAACAGAGGAGGAACGAACTGGGCATAATCGACTGCACAAGCCCCAAACACATGCAAAAACACCCAGAAACCCCTAAATCCCCCAAAACAACTCACACAAACTATATACGAACCCCCGCGAAGCCCGGAACCCTAAGCCCCTAACCCCCAAAAAAAACCTAAAAAGAGGAAGAGCCCGGATCGGGCCTCTTCGGGGAGATCTCCTTCCAGAAAGCCCGTGGCCTGAAGGCCGGAGACTCCAAGAAGGCTTCAAGCGAGGTTTTAGGGGTGTTTCTTTTGGGGTTTAGAATTTACGTTTTTGAGGTTTAGGGCTTGGGCGTTTAAGGTTGATTTATAGGGTTTAGGTTTTAGGATGTAGCTTATACGGCGTAAGGTTCAACACGAAATCTAGAAGGATTGCTCTAAGTCAGGGTTTCTGTAAACAGGGACTAGGGCTTAGGATCGAGACCTCCCGTGGTTCCGTTATAATTAATGAGGGTTACGATACAGGATGCTATAAGGATACGATAACTGGCTTTGTCTTTTTGCGGCTTTACGGGTTCTGCGGTCTGGTGATGAGGGCTTTGGCGGTACAGGATTTCGGGCCAAGGGCTTTTGATTTCCAGAATGTGGCCTTCTAGTACATTCGTTGATGTGCGTTCGCGCACATTACCATTGGAGTTTCGAACATAAAAACTCACGTTGCTCGGATGTTCTGCAAGAGCAGCGCCCAACTGGATGCTTGAAGATCATGGTTGGGTTTTCTATCATAGGGACGCAAGCAGGGGGCCTTACTGATTTGATTTGCAAGACCAGAGACCTTCCTTCACGGGGCTTTCGGGTACGGAACCGTTTGGCCCATTCACACAAAGGGCCACTGATACAAACATTAGCACAATCCCAACTACCCACGCACCATCGGGCATACCATTAATTGCAAACCGTCCTAAGAACGCCATGAAAGCCAATCCTGATCCGATACCGAAACACTAAACCCCAAACCCCCCAGACCCCGAAAGCTCTGAAGGCAAAACCAAACCATGACCCTAAACTCAAAACCCTAAACCCCACACCCTGCCCCTAAACTTTAACATCCAAACCCTACGTTTGAAACCCTAGACCCGGAAGCTGCAGAAACAAAAACAGCCCCTGGCCAGACCCAACAAAAAGTATAGACACTGTCACATACTCTCTTAGGGTCTATGAAGGCTTCTATAACATGGAGTACTCCATGAGACCTCCTATACAGGATTGTAGCCTAAACCTCATAAAGCCGGTTGAGCAAGGGTCATGAGAGTTCTATGAGGCTTACCCTCAACCCTCTTATACTGCGGGACATAAGACTTTAAGTAGGAGATCTACACCCTTAGGGTGCAAAGGCCCCAAGAAGCAGGTACTCGGTTTTAGGATAGTAGTTGTGTAGGATCGGATTTTGGGGAGTATCTGATTATTGGGTACTTGGACCCTTGGGGTACAAGGCTCTACACTCCCCTAATATAGTACCCTTAATAGCAGGATCCATATTTTCAAGTGCCCCAAAACATGGCACAGTACCCCTAATTTTCGGAAACTCTAAACCCCAAACCCTGTATAGAACCCTTTATAGACCCCTGTAAAGGAACCCTTATGGATCCCTTTAAAGGTACCCCTAATTTTGGGAAATACTCCGACCTCATCTTCGAGCTCCGCGACGGCCTGCGGAAATGAGATGCGCCGGTGCGAGGCAGGGCTTCTAAAACGCTCTACCCATACCTAGAGGCTCATACCCTACCCCTTTTTTAGGATACCCAGTTTGATGGTTAGGATATGTTAATGTAACGGCCCGTTTAATAGTGGGGTACCCCCCCCCCCCCCCCCCCGACCAAAAACAAAAATTCTCTTTAATTTGGAACCGGTAGCCCCGGACAGGGGTCAGGGGTCGGTCTGAGTGGCAGGGAATTGGGAGGTGCCGGGGTTTGGGGGCTGGCTTGGGTGCAGGGTCTGCGGTTCTGCGCGATTGCGCGGTCGGGGGTCGGGGGGGTCTGGGCCAGCGCCTGAAACCCTAAACCCTGAACCCTAAACCCTAACCAATCCTAAACTCCTAGACCCTATAACAAACCCTAATTAAACCCTCAGCCCTAAACCCTTCCAAAGGGGGGTCGGTCCAGATTCGACCCAAAACTTAATTTTTTTTACAAACTTTAGTACTGGAGAGGCCTCTTTTGAGCTAGGGTCCAATCCCCGATTCGGCGGTTCACCCTAGCAGCCCCCCCCAATAATCAAGGTATAGTAGAATAGTAGTACAGTAGTAGTACACTAGTAGTATAATAATAGTGCAGTAGTACAATAGTAATACAACAGTAGTACAGTGGTAGTACAATAGTAGTACAGTAGTAGTACGATAATAGTACAGTAGTAGTACAATAGTAATACAGTAGTAGTACAGTAGTAGTACAATTGTAGTACAGTAGTACACTAGTAGTACAGTAGTAGTACCACAGTAGTACAGTAGTACAGTAGTAATACAGTAATAGTACAGAAATAGTACCAATAAGCAAAGCATAAAGCCAGTGAGTACATTCCCCCAATAAGCAAAGCATAAAGCCAGCGCCTGAAACCTTAAACCCCGAACCCTAACCCCTAAAGAATCCTACACTCCTAAACCCTATAACAAACCCTGAACCCTAAGCCCTAAACCCTTCCAAAGGGGGGTCGGTCCAGATTCGACCCAAAACTTAATTTTTTATACAAACTTTAGTACTGGAGAGACCTCTTTTGAGCTAGGGTCCAATCCCCGATTCGGCGGTTCACCCTAGCAGCCCCCCAGCCCCCCCCAATAATCAAGGTATAGTAGAATAGTAGTACAGTAGTAGTACAGTAGTAGTACAGATTTTCATTCCTGACGCCCCAATAAGCGAAACAATTCTGCAAGAGATTTTCGGGCTTCAGGGCCAGGGTTTTAGGGTTGGGTGGGGGTTTAGGTCGTGGCTGCCTTAAGATTGACCATCAGCAAATAGCACAGCCCCGCCACCAAAAAATCACCCCAGCCAAAAAAAAACGCATTAATTAGACCAAGCCCAAATTTGTGGGTGCGGTCGGAATTAGCCCCCGAGCCGACGCATTAAAGGAGCCCATATTCCTAAAGGGACCGTTACATTATCTTAAAAGTAGGCGCCCTAAGAAAGGGGTAGGGCATGAGCCTCTAGGTAGGCTGCATAGTAGGTTCTTTTGGGGATTACCTTATAGGATTCTATATATGAACCACAAAAAAGAACTACTATGGGGCCTTAGGGGAAGCTGTGGGGTTCTGTAGGGCTTTGGGTTGGGGGCCTGCAGCGCCCCAGGATTCTGGGGCTTAGGGCTTATATGGGCTTTCAGGATTGCAGGCCTCTACGGTTCTACGTAGTGCGTAGGCTCTAGGGCCTTTTTTTCAGCACGGACTGAGGTGCCGGCCAGCGCCTACGAAACTCCTAGCCTCGTTTTAAGGCATGAGTTCGAAGGAAAAGCTGTAGAAGACCACTGACTGAAGACTGAAGCTTAAGCTGAAGATCCCTCGAGAGAAAAGAACAATCGCAATCACTGCACCATCTGTTCAAGTGTAGAATACTGATGCGCATCCACGTACTCGCACAGCAAAGCTTGACGATGTTGTTGCCACATCAAGGATTGTAACGGTGAGCAAACCCCTTAAAACTTATACGGCTCTGGGGTGCTGGCAGGGTTTTCCGGGTTTGAGGCTAGGCTTTCGGGCCTGTAGGGTTCTATGTTTTCGGGTTTGCCGAATGATGAGAGTCCTGCAACCCTGCATTGTGGTTTTAGGGTTTAGGGTTTCAGGTTTAGGGTTTAGGGGTTTATAGGGTTTAGGGTCTGGGGGTTTGGGGTTTAGGGGTTAGGGGTTTAGGGGTTTAGGGTTTAGCGGTTTGGGGTTTAGGTGTTAGGGGTTTGGGGGTTTAGGGTTTATGGTTTAGGGGTTTAGGGGTTTAGGTTTTAGGGTTCGTCAATTGCCATGCTCCAAAAGGCAGCATCCCTAAACTTGGGCTTCCGATTCGAAGTGAGTGTTTTACAACCCCTAAACCCTAAATTCCCAGGAACTCCAAAACCCCTAAACCACTACACCCCAAACTCGAAGCCCTCAAAGGCTAATTGCCCACACCCTGGAACCCAAGACCCCTAAACCACTGAACCCAAAACTCGAAGCCCTCAACCCTAGTTGCCCAAAGTTCTAAAAACCCCAAAGCCCGAGCCTTCGACCCGAAACACTGCAAAAAAGGCCCTCAACACAGAGCATGAGCATCCGGCGGGTGCCTGCCTTCCCCCGGGTCCGTGTCTACGTTCTTACCCCGGATGATAAGTTGACCGAGACCCTCTAAACCTTAAAGCCCCGGGTCAGCCTCCCGGGTCATAAGTTGATCGAAACCCTGGCGAGCCCGTCGAACTCTGTTTTTGTTTGGCCTTCTCCAGCTCCGAGACTTTGCTTTCCTTGGCTTAGGGGAATCTCAGGCTTCAAAGACGGGTGTAGAGTTTAGGGTTTAGGATTTAGGGTTTAGGGGATTTCTTGGGCTTCACGGTTTTAAGCTGCAGGTTTAGTCGTTTAGGGTGTAAGCTGAGGGGCCCTTAGGGAATCTCAACGGAATCAGTAAGGATGCGACAGTGCGGGTTCCTTTCAGGGCTCTGTACGGGTTCTGCAGTCAGGGTTTCAGGGGATTTGGGTTTACGGTTTACTATGGCGACCAAAACAACTTCAACAGAGTTTTGGGGCACACTTGGGCTTATAGCAAAACCTTAGACGGACTAGATATAGGAATAGTCGAAGCACTTGTTCAGGGCCCAACCCTTACGCTACAATTCGGGCACTCAGGGGTGACATATAGGCACATGACAATGATTCGTTCCGATCAAGGAAAGAAACAAGGAGTGGCTGGGGGTGCGCTACCGCATTGGGACATGTACGTACTTGGTACGATCCATCTTAATCGCCGGTAGCAAAATTCTCGTCCAAAGCTTTGTGCCTTAAGAACAACAGGGACTCTAAACTAATCCTCACTCAACCACCAGTTCTATAAGTTTACAAATTTGCACATGCACGGAAGACAAGTATGCTGGTACACGCCCTATGGGAGTCATATGGGGAACTCTTTTCAAGGAACCCGAAAAGGTAGGTTCATTAGGCTTAAGGTAACCCCTACACCCAAAAACAATCCTACAGCCCTGAAGGGGCCGCCCAACACCACAATCCCAAGCCTTGCCTCCGGGACCCTGGGCACACCTGCGTCCAGGGTGAGGGCCTCAATAATTCCAAGGGTACAAGGAGGGACCCTTAATAAGGACCCCTAGGTATATACCCTTAATATAGCTATTATAGACCCAATATATAGCCCATTATAGGGTAAGGGCCTCAACAATTAGACTAAGGATGTTTAAGGATATGGGTGGTTGTCAAAATTAGAGTCCCTTTTGGGGTCCCTATTGTAGTACGGCACCTATTATGTAAGGTACCCCAAAAGGGACCATAATTTTGACGAACACCCACATGATAGTCTCGTGGACTTGTACAAGAATTCTGAGAGGATATGAACATTTTGTAAGTATGCGGATATTAACACCCACGCTGAATGCGCGTGAATCGTCAACAGGTGCACTTGTTTGCCGCCGAAGCCTCGGCTTCGTATCTCTGTGCAGCCTTCTTTCGCGCAACGTGAGCCTCCCGTTTAGCGCTTTAGGGTTTAGGGCTTGAGGTTCACAGATTTGTTGGTTTTTGGTTGTGTGGTTATCTGTTTTAGGGTTATGGGTTCTAGGGTTTCAAGGTGGGGCTTAGGGTGTTGCGCTTTGGGCTTCGTGGCCTTGAAGTTTTGGGCTTTAGGTGTAGGATCACTAGGGACCATTGGATTGGGGCCGTGATTTAGGGCTCAGGGTTTCAAGCAGAGTGGGGGCGTGGTTCAGCTGGTGTGAGGATTCAATATTAATCCCGCCGAGCAGTTCAGCATAATCCTGCGATGTGTCATCAAAGAGCCCCGCTCTGACAAACTAGGGTTTAGGGTTTAGGGGTTGATGATATAAATCCCGCATTACCTTAAGCACCCTAAAATCTGGGAATTATGGTATATTCCTTATGATGGGAAATGCAGGATTTATATCATCAACTGTAGTTCAATGTTGCACCCAAAGGGTCCAAAGTACCGATATAGTAGAATGCAGGGCTTCTGTATTAGGAATTACTATTATGATTTGGGGAAGTATTCCCCGTGACAGTACATAGGACCCTTTGGGGCAACACCTCTCCAAAGTCTGTGACACCCTTGTTGTTCTCCATCGACTCTGAGCTCGAAAACCCCCATAAAATCCTAGGTTTGGCCCTTCAAAGCCTCTGAAAATATTCGTGAATAGGGTCCTACTTGGAGGATCATGGGACTTAGTAAGTAGGTTATAAATAGGGTTATAAGTATCTTAAATGGAGTTACCCCTATTATAACCCTATTTATAACCTACTTACTTTGTCCCCTGGGCCTATAAGTACCAAGCCCAATAAGGGAAAAATATTAAATGTCCCAAAGGCCTACCTAAAATCCTAAGGGTTCAAGGCTGTGTCTTAGCAGGAGCCTTCCGGAACTGAAGAAGCTGCGCTGCCGCTGCGTTCACACGCGCCGACTGCTCGGTCACATCCTCTCTCATTGGGGTTTTAGGGGTTCCCATAGGCCCCAAAGTAGTTCCTGTATGGTTCATATACAGAATTCTATAATGTAGTCCCAACAAGGAACTACTATGGGGCCTATGGTTACGGATTGAAGTGGCTGGGATGGTTTTTCTTCTGCAAGCCCAGTTACCTGTAGGTTTCTGGGTCACGAGCAGTGCACTATCATAATGTAGGGATTCAGGAACAGCAACCCATACCCGAAACCCGAAACGCAAACCGTTGGCCCTACACCTACAGCCCTACATCCA
>CAJNDT010001242.1:0-70573 GCA_905221615.1 Symbiodinium sp. CCMP2592 | reverse complement strand
ATGCCTTTCGTGACAATGGAATCCAAGTTGCGGCATGCTGTAGCGTGGAACGCTCCTCCGAGACGTTGCAAGAGGGTCATAGATGGAGATATTGCGAACCTGTTCTTGTCCAACTGAAGCAAATTGTTCTGGGGATCTGAGTGCGCAGAGTGACCACTTGTAGCCCGAACTGCCCATGGCTTCACCCAGCCTTTGCAAACGTTCAGGTACCTCTGGCTGTGCCGGCAATGATCATTGTTCTGGATCTCCGTGATCTGGTCAGGAACCGATACCAACATGTTCGAACCTGCGGATCCAAGAGTTTCCACGCCGGGGTCCTTCACTCTCACTCCCAGGAACTGCAACCGAATCTTGGCCTTATGGCGTTTCGTGGCTGCGAGCATGTTTCCTTGGAACAATAGCTGAAGTCTTTCATTGTACACTCTCTTCCTCTGTTGCTCATCGGTCCTTGAGACCGCTTCGGTGATGCGTCTGCTTTCATGGGTCCATAGTTGCTCATGCCTCACCAAGTCTTCGATCATCACCCACCCTCCTTCATCACATCGAATGACGCTGTTGAATGCCACCTGGCACCTGTTGTCAAGCCATTCCGAGCCTGGGCGCCTGGCGATTCTGTGACGTAGGTCAGATTGGATGCATGATAGCGCCCACTCCGCGTTTAGTCTGCGCTGACGGGTGATGTTGCGAAGGACAACTTCGTTCACGATGTCCCATCGATTGTTGATGAAGCTTGCACCCTTGGTTGGGATCAGGTCGAGAATCCCGCACCGGATTGGCCTTCCGCCGCCGATGCATTCATAGCCTGCATTGGTGTAGCCCTGAGTGGTATCGTCAAAAGCAAAGCTAGGACGGTCTACTCGTTGAGGTAGGCGTCGGTCGCGATGGTCCGAAAGCTGCTCAATGAGGTCCACCACCCGCTGGCTATTCTCTGGTCCTGATTCCTGCAGTGGTACGCCACAAGCATCATGTAGGCCCCGACGGTTTTCCACATCCGTGCAGAGATTGTGTTTGTTCTCATAACGGATCAAGACCACATCACCCCGTACGGCTTCGCCTCCGCGTCGCGGTCGTGCTTTGGCCTTGGGTCGTCGGTCCGAGGATGCAACACTCACATGGTCTGTGGTGTCAACGTCCATTGGCTCAGCCTCTTGTGGAGGTACTCGACGTGGATATCGAAGAAGGCTTTCCTTGATGATCTGGATGCATCGAAGTACCAGATCCCGGGTTGCAGAATTTTCCGTGCAATTGGACAGAGTGTGTAGATCACTGCCACAAGCGATGCAGAACGTGAGGCGGTCATTTCCGACCGACATTTCGCCTTGAGCGAGCACTCCCACATAGTCCTGAAGCTGTGCGACAAATCCTTCACGAATCGCCTGCCTGGGATCAGGGCCTTCTGCACCTTGTTCTTCTTCGGGTTGCGCATCCACATCTACATCCTGTGCAGGTATTGGTGGAGCAACTGAGAACCCTGGATCGTCCGTGACGTTGTCAGCGGCCTGTGTCTCGTCGGTTCTCGCAATCTCTACCGGGTAGATATCACCATCGACGATCACTGTGAAATCAATCACGAGGTCAGCGGACATGTTGTTGACGATCTCAGCGACTGCTTCATTCTTCTTGGGCGGTTTCCTTTTGCGTGGGGAGTCAACCGTGATCAGCTCGATAGCTTCGGCCGACGCGTAGCGGAAGAATGATCTTTCGATTCCCCTCACGCACGCATTTGCTCCCTCGAGGCCACCCCAATTCGGAAAATGACTTGGGTGTCTCATTGCAATTGTAAGAAGCCCGAGCCACCGTGTCACCCAGGAGCTCTTCCTTGGGCAAGACTGACCCTCTGTAGCATTCTTGGCGCTCTTCCGGAGTCAAAAGCATTCTCATGAAACCAGCATAAGCGCAGTTCCCGGCATCGTAGTAGCAGATGTAGCATGTCTTGCCTTCGGAATCGTATCCCCTGTCCCATGCCAACTGTTTGGCCTTTCCCCATGCCGCGTACTCGATGGCCTGACTGGCTGTGATTCGGAGACCACCGTAGTGAGAAACCGTCTTGCCAATGTCTTCGTAGACCACTTCCGCACAAGCTTTGAGGAACTCCTTGATGTCCATGCGAGGGTCCACAAATTGAAGCCTCAGGTCATAAAGGTGCTTTGCGCAAGCCAAGGTGTACTTCTGGGACGCGACAAGTCATTGAAGGAGCCGATTTGATGCTGCATCTTCAAGGCTGAAGTATGCGCGCACCCAATGCAGTGTCCAGGATACCCGTTTCCGGTCGGCTTGAAGAAGGCCTGTGCGTAGCACTCAGCCAACTTCATCGCTTCACATCCAGAGCAATAGAACGTTCTCCCTTTGACATAACCGGTGTTCGGGGTCGCATAGGTGTCGATCCGGAACCAGTAGTGCCTGTTGTCGTAGTAGGCTTCGGGAACGGTCATGGCGATGTCAAAATCCTGCCAGGTGACTGTGGACGATTCAGCGACCGTGTCACCCTGGGCACCCGACCTGATCTGTTGCTGCTGTTCTCCCGTAAACCATGTCTGCGAAATCCTGGTGGACGTCTTGACTTCACTCTTGTCCTCCCAAATCTCGACAAGCGACGGGTGAGCGACTGAGTCGGCGCGGACAGTTTCGTCCCATGAGCGAACTTTCGATGCCTCAACAAAGCACGTGGATACCATCTTCTCGCAGAACAGCTGCTTCTCGTAGATAGCGAAGCCCAATTTGAACCTGACCCGATTGTCCGGTGCTGGCACCTTTTCGGCTGACAGTGTATGCACGCCTGACGACGCATGTTTCATCTGGCTGTACATTCTTGACCAAAACGAAGATCCATGAATCACCACGCATGCTCGGGCCCGCAACTCCAGTTCAATGTACATTCCCAGCGCGTGGAAACCGTTGAACAGAGAAGCTTTGTGCTGAAGGTAATTGCTAGCTGCTCCAACGAACCGTAAGTCGTGATTGATGTTGACAATTGGAGGGCGCGTGGTACGCTTCCCTGCCGCAATGATAGGGTCAACGTACGTGATCTTGAGCTGTCGCTGCAAGTCAGTGCGAATTGCTGCTCCGTCTCCAACCTCACTCATCGGAAAGGACATGTTCTCGATGAGGATCGCCTGGAGAGACAGATGGTAATGCAATGTGACGGTTGCAAGCTGCTCTTCAGTCAAGCCATCCAATGTCGCATTCACAGATTCCAACGATCCTTTTGTGACTTGGAAGTTGTAGTTGGCACCTGCGGTGATCGACGGGCTCACAATGTAGACCTCGCTCCATCCATGCATGCCGAGGTTCTCTCTCACCGTGTGCGTTGATCCCCTGGTCCTTGCAACCATGTCAAAGTCCTGGACGAGGATTGTGCACTGAGAGCGCATAGTCGCGGCATCGGGTTTGCCACCCATACCCAAACTATTGCGAAATCCATTCAGCGTGTTCATGGTGTTGATCCTTGCTTCTTCCGGAATTTCATCATTGTCGACAAGATCGCTGTTTGCCTCGATCATCACTGCCGAGGTAAGCATTGGAGGAGAAGGAAGATGCACGCATGATACCAATGCCAATGCATGGTACAGCCGTGAATACATCCGTAACCACACCTTTGTACTCAGCTTCACGTAGACCTTCAGGTTGAGACCCTTGTCATCATTTTGAGAGACGGAACGGATCCTTGCCAAATAGGTCACCAGTCTTCTGACGTAATGCTGAATCGGTGTGGTCCCCACGTCGTGGTTGGCCACAAACTTTGGCGTCTCATCAATGGTAGGTGGGTACTCGTCTTGATCACGGGTCGTCGTCAGCAAGATCGAGCGACAGCCCTTCTCATCGATGTTGACATAATGGTACCAACTTTCCTGAGCGCCAGCGGGGATTGGAGCTTCCTCCCATGTCGGTTGCGATGGTTCCTCTTCCGGTTGCGAAGTCGGTTGTTGTGGAGGAGGTGCCGCAGAAGATGACGACGCCGATGCCGTTGCCTCGTCCGTCCTTGCCCTCTTTGGTCCGTGGCTAGGGGTGGCTCGAGGTCCGGCAGCGGATCCTTGCGATTGTTCCGGCGTTCTTCCATGCTCAGGGTGCACGATTCCTTCCGGTTCGAGGTTGCTTGCCGTAGGCATCGCAACTCTCCCCGTTGAGTATACCCAGCTAGGATGCCGTTGAAGGTTGGGCGGAAATAGGCCATCATCTTGCATAAGCGGATTTGGTGCCCTCATCTGTTGGAATTCCGCTTCCCATATGCCCAATGTGGCGCGTTTGGTAGAGCAGTCGACCACGTACCCAGATTCAACTCCGCATTGATTCCAGGTGTAGCCACGGAACGCATCCGGCAATTGGAAACCGTTCTTGTCCTGAGCTGCACATACTGCATCCACATGGTGCTTGAGGAAAGCATACGTGGTGTAGTCGGAATCAGGGAGCACGTCGTTAGACCATCTGTAATGCGGGAGTCCAGTTTGTGGATCGACCCATGATACGTAGGAATGAAGCACGTGGAGACAGACACTGAACGCCTGGAGTGAGTTCATCGCAAAGGCGAGCGGATGTCCCATGCCTTGAGGCAATGTGCGCATCATCAAAGCCAGCTGGTGAACGTTGATTGGCGTAGCGCCATCGTTGCTCGCTGCGCATTCCTGGTTGTAGGTCCGAAGTCCATACCCAGTGTGCTTTGCGAACATGTACATCAGCTTGCACACCCTACATAACGTAGGCTCTCCCAACAAGTCGGATTGGTCAGGTGCTCTGCCTGACATGGGCAACTTGTGGTAGTAGTCCTGATTCACCGTATACCATTGTTGAATTCTCGTGTCTGTCACGGTCTGGTAGGGCGTCTCCACGGAGTTGATGAGAACGGCGAGATTGTAGTACACGTCCGCGCTGACGATGTTCCTGGTCGCAGTGTTCAAGTCGAACCGAACTTGTTTTCTTTCTTGTTCCAGTTCAACCACAGCCAACTTTGCATCATCGCGGATCACTTCCTCGTCCACCATAAATCTTGTGATGGCACTGAACTTCCCTTCGTAGTCAGCAACAATGTGTTTGAGACCTCCACCAAACTTGATGACCATGGCGAGTATCTCCCCATAGGGCTTGTCCATGTACTCCTCCGGGGCAGCAAATATGCAAGCCTTGAGGATTTCTCGGACTCGAATGGAAAGATCCCCTCCTGGCGACAGATTTGCACACGTGAACAGCAAGACCAACGGAGGTGCTTTGAAAGCTGCCCATGTGCGAATGAGATCATTGTCGACCACTTTGTCTTTCGTAATCTTTGGCGGGAGCGAAACGCTCTGCGACGAATCCCCAGAATACATCTCCAGGAACTTGTGGAACTTCAGAAACGTCCGCAGCATCCCACCAGATGGGAAAACTTCTTCGTGGTCCACTCCTTCGAAGGCCAGCTCGTAGGCATTGTAGCTTTCAGCCATGGCTCGGGGTTCGGTCCTTCCTCCGTAGGAGAGAAGTCCCTACACCCTACTCGACTTCACGGTTCCGGGTTCTCCGTAAGAGGCACCCTTCCCCGATCCGTCCGGTCAGACCTTAGTTGTTCCTTAGTTGGGGCTGTCTAATAGCCCCTTCATCAGCGTCTACACACTGATGTTGCTGCCATGCAATGTCCTCAGATTCATGTGCATCGTGACTGACACTGACATGAGCTCGAACAAGGCTGCGAACATTCCTCGCAATCGACCGCCATGAAACATCAATGCGCTGCAACAAACTGCTCTTCGATTCATGGTCCAAGCAATCATCCAGTCTCACCATCAAACGTTCCGCTTCAGGCATGTTAGAGAACATGATCCTGCGTCCACCACCATCGCCACCAGCACCAACATGGTCATCAATCTTAACCTTCGTCACCTTGCCACTTGAAACAAGAGCATGCAACTCTGGCCAAGACCAACATGAACATGAAGAAGGCATGTCAAGCGAAAAATAGACGTCGGAAAATTCCGCACACTTCTTCAGCAGGCGTTTGAGAGATTTCAAGACACTTCTGAAAACCTTGTACTTCCCACCGGAACGTTTCTCACCCCCCACGCAAGCCCCTTCACTACTTCCAGGACCAGCACCTGATCGCAAAAGCGATGCCACGAATAGCACAGGTGTGCGCAGGTCATTCCGGCACGCATCCTTCATTGCACCGATAAGGTTGTCCTCATCGGCCTTAGAGCCAATCAGCTCCTTGCAAGTTATGCGAGCGCATCCCTTAGTGGACTTAGGCACGGCGTAGCCGTTGCCCAAGCCACATAGGTCAACGATCATGCGGTCAGGCTTTCGTCCACCAGCCTTCGACGGCATGGCTACCAATCTCCCATCGCCCGTTGCCTGAAATTTCAAGGCTTTAAGCAATCTCCTGGAGATTTGGCTAGTCAACTCGCATTTATCAGATCGATCCTTAGCGTCCGAATCGGTCATGTGCAAATGTTTGGACGAGCACACGTCAGACGACTTAGGATGCAACGCGACGTTTGCGGCAATGTACTCCCATTCATCCTTGCAGTAGCCGAGCTCGACGGCGGTTCCGGGAGATACAGGATCCCGAAAGGTATAACGTTGCCCGTGAGTGCATCCTTGGATCTTGATGCTCTTCCACATGGCATCTTCCTGAAGTCCCTTGTACTGCTTGGTTTCCTGGACTGGTACTCGAGGAGGTACTTCGATGATGATTTGGAACCCCCATGATGCCGCTCTGCGCGCAATTCTTTGGACGACCTCCCCCCATGGGTAGTCTGTCCGCAATTTGGCCCTTTCAGGGTTGTCAGCGATTTTCCGACTCAGCCACGAATTCTTGCCTAACACCCCTGCACCAATGAAGATCACGGAGTTAGGGTTGGTTTTCCTTGCTTCCACCACATCGAAGAGGTAGGCGCACATGGCGTCGTCAACTTCTCGCCCCATACTCAGAACATTTACTTGCAGCCCAGGGTCATAGTGAGAATCGGGAGCATGCTGTGCAATGCAATCCTTGCCTGGAGCATACTCATTCCACCAGTTCTCCTCATCGACCCCTACCAATGTCCACACCGTCACTGCTTTTGGAGCATCTTTGATAGTGATACGGTACTTCCACCGGCTGTAAGGATTCTTGTAGGTATGGACCAACCCTCCATCGTGGTCGAGGAATTGGATCACCAGGCCCTCCTTGGGTTTGTTTTCGGCGAAATTGACCACGTGAGGCACAATTGCTCCATCGTATCCTTGATATTCCCTTTTCTGTTCAGCCGCATCATGCCATACATCCTCGTACACTGACGACCAGTGGTCATAACCGAATTGAGAGGCTTGACTTTTGGACTGGCCGTTGAAACAAAGAGGCAATGAAAAGCCCTGGTACCCCCCATGGATGGCACGCGCCAGTGTGACAACCACCGCTCGCCATTTGGCGGGCAGGGCGCGCACATAAGACTGTCCCAAAGGCGGTTCAGGAGGAGGCAAAAACGGCGGCGCAAGGACGTCCGCGATAGCTGCGGGGCGCAAATGCCCCCGAACCGGATGGTACTGAAACACAGCACGCTCCACATAGCGGTCGAACTTGCCCGGTTGATCAAGGATAGCAGCACGGTCCTCCATCTGGTGCCACTGCCCTTCACGAAGAATCCAAGTCGACCGAAGGTAACGACCAGGCGGCAACGCGGAAGGCGGCCCCCGCAACATGCGCGGGAACTTGACAACCAGGATGGGGTCCACACTGTCATGTTCTTGCAAGCCTTCCTTACTCGACAATCCAGCCCGATACAACACCTGAGGGAGGATCGGCGTCTGCGTGTAAGGAAAACAAGGCACCTCGCTCTTGAACGAGTAATGCTGTTGCCCCTTCTCATCCGTACTTTGGGTATGAGTAGGGCGCATCAGATCCATAATCTCTTGGGAGCCAATGAGAGCCGGCGGAAAAATGTTGATGAGCTGACACGCATGTGTCCAGGACACAGAATCCTTGAAAGACTTGGTGTGTATGTCCGCGGACATCTTGGCAGTGACCTCATAGGCAAGAGAAACGTAACCTTCCTGAAAGATAGAATGCATCCAACCAATGCAGATGCCGTGGGTACGTTCCAAGTGACGCATAGTCGGATTCTTGCCCGTGCGAATCACCCCGATCATGGTCTGGTTGTCGTCGTAAAAGACGAAGTTGGGGTCTTGCCCCCCAAGCTGCTGCCACAACGTGATAGCAGGCAATCCAAGACGTGACATGGCAAAGTCGGCCGCGACAATCTCGGCCTCAGGTGTGGAATGACTCAAGCACCCCTGCCTTTTGCTAAGTCCCGCCAAGGGAAATCTTGTGTGAGAACCTTGAATGTGCAAGTGAGCACCGGAGGTAGATTTCAAACTTTCTCCACAACCTGCATAGTCCGCATCTGCAAACAGCCCGATGGACGAGTCCTCCAAGGAGTTCCCGACCCATCCAATCATCATGTGATGTTTGGACTGGTGCACATAGGCCATGAGATGATGAAGAAGAGCATCCTCCTTCTTGGTCCATTTCGTGATCTTGCGTGCGAGATTGTTGATACTGCGCAGAAGATCAAAGCGGCAAATGCGCGCGGCATAAAGCAATTTCATGAGAATGCTTGCTGCCTGCGGAGCAAGTGCGCCGCGATTAGCCTCGTTGATCTCCTCTTCCTCTGGCGCCTTGGGAATAGGTGGAGGCGGAACAAGCCGACCATCCTTATCAACAGGCATGGTGTGTCCACACCACGTGCATCGATGGCTTTTACCTGACTGTGCCGGAGCGCGAGCTGGGTGATTCTTAGTCTCCTCAGCCGGACTCGGCGATGGTACCGTCTTGAATTTTGTCGGATCGAACCCAGTCACGTCGCAGTACTTCTTGACTGTCATGTCCAGGTACGTCTCCATGTCGTAGGTAACGGTCTGCACCTTCGTTTTGTCATGCAACGTTGCCTCGCCCTTTGGAGATGCGACAACCCAGATACAAACCCAGTGGCGTTTCTTCTTCCAATCGGAGTTCTTGGCGCAGCATGTCCCAGCCCTTGGGTAGATTCTCTTTGGGTCCTGCCATCTTGAGATCATCCACGTAGATGACAAGTAAGAGCTTCATTTGCGGGTGGAAATACAATGATGGCCATTCGTCGCCAATCGGCTTGAATCCTACTTTCTGTACCGCGGTGTGGCAATGTTGTTCCCACATGGTTCCTGCGTCAGGATGTCCATATAGAGCTTTGATCAGGCGACACACAGGTCTACGGAATTTATGCCGTTTCGCAGATGGATGCCAGGCTTCATCAGGCAGTTCAACCCAACATGGAGTTCCCGATAGTCTCGCCTGAATGTATGCTTGGATAGCATCCGCCATCTGGACATCGTTGCCAGGAAGGCATCCGTAATAATCTGCCCACCGTGAGGCGTCAAACGTAGCCGGGGAATTCCCCAAATCCTGAAACAATGCGGCTTCCATGTTCTGGTCTTTGACCTGATCACCGAGTAGTACACCTCGCCCTTTGAACTTCCTGGCAGGATCGTCCTCTTTGAGCTGATAGTTCTTCTCGTATATCAGTCCATGTACTCGCGCCATATGTACTTTCTCACCTTTCTTCTTTGCCTCAGCGACGACGTCGTCATATTCACGCGTAGTTGAGAAATCAAACACCTCTTGGTCCCACAATCCCTTCCATTCTTTCATGAAAGCTTCCATGGCCTTGGGGTTGTTGACCATCTCCTTGCGTGTGACAGGTCGAGTAACCATGGCATTGAAGCATGATCCTCCTGCCTGATTCTTTTCCCGATGTACGTTTCTGTGAGAAGTCGTACACGGCATAGACGGAATCCAGTTGTCATCCATGACCATGTGTGCCGGAACAGCCGGCACGACGTCCGCCAAGAATTGTTCTTGTGTGTATTGATCCACATAGGATTGTGCCCAAGACCATCCATCGTCGTCGTCAATGGACACGTTGAGTTGCAGATCGATTTCTTCACATGGAACAATCTTGGGAAAGATCATGTTGTCCAAAATCTTGGTGACTATCTTCTTCCCTATCACAGCCTTCTTCCGGTCTTTCTTGGCAACTCGAGCTTTGTCTCGCTTTTCTTTCTTGTACGCTGCCTTCTTCTCCGCTTCACTCATTTTCTTCCATGCTTCCGGAGAATAGGAATGGATAGGTCGCCGTGTAGGAAGTGTTCGTCGACCATCACTTCGGATCTTGTACGGAACTCCCCTTTTGTCGATCTTGCAGGCTTCACCATCGTCGGTGAGATATACAATGCCGTCCCCTTTCTTCCCCGTACTCCAATGTTCAATCTCCTCGGGAGCCAACTTCTTTTCCTTCAAGATCTTGATAATCTCTCCAGGTTCTTCGATGTCTCCTTCGGGGATGAGTCTACCGGTTGGACCGACTTCGCGGGGCGATCGTCGATCTTTTCCAGTGACCTTTGGTTCAGAAGGAGGCGGTGCTGCACGTAGACCTAGTTCTTCGTCTAGTTCTTCGAGTCTTTTGTCTCCTATAGCATCAATAGCTTCATGTTCTGCTGACTTGAAGACTTCGCCGGACGGCTCCGTCTCTATGTCAGATGGATCTATGTCCTGTAAGTCGGGATCTTCTCCGGGATCCGGTGGAGGAAGAAGACCATCTTGATCATCATCATCCCCGTTGCCACCATTTCCTCCAGGCGGACCGTCATCCCCGTCATCGACGTCTTTTATCTCCTTGCCAGCAAGGTCAACGTTGTCCCTTAGTCCCTCAATGGTTGAGTTCATCCTTTCGTACTCGGCTTTCAGGGGAAACGTTATCTCCTCTGGGAAGTAGATAACTTCTGTCTCGTACGGTCTCATCAACTTCCTGGGAACAGATGCGTCCATTGACAAGTTCGCATTGGCAAATTCCTTCATGTCCCACACGCGATACTTCTTGGACCATCCTTGACCAGCAGTGATGATGTATCCGGCGAAAATGCCTGGGATCCCCTTTGGATCGAACTTGTTGCCATATGTCTTCGGCCTTGTATCCGTAGGCTTGAAGAAGACTTTGGCCCCAAAGGGTATGGCTTTTCCCTCGAAGTCCTTTCCAGTCATACGTTTCCATGCTGAATCACCATCGCCCTCCACGTCTTCGATGTTGAGGTTCTGCATCACGCAATTCAGCGCAAAAGACCAGTATTGGGCGGGTAATCCGGCGTGTAGCATGGATGCTGCGACTGTGTTGATCACTTCTTGATTTGATCGTTCAGCGAGTGAATTGTTACTGGGTTTCCCTGGAAGGGAATGATCTATCACGATCTTCAACTGCGCCATAGCTGAATCGAACTCTGGTGCTTCATCACTATACGCCATATGAATCTTGCGTCTTCCCATTAGGCGTCTGATGGCCATGACGACCTCGTCAGTGCTCCTTGAAGCCGTGGGAATCGCTGCGATCATTTTGGTGGCGATGTCTCTGATGACTAGAACTTCACGTGCTCCATCATCGAGTCCGATACCTGCTTCGGCGGCCTTGCGCATATCGAGGAAGTCGAACGTCACAAGATCTCCCCAGTGTTTGATCACACGTTGAAACGCACCTCGTTGTGTCCGCAAGTGCTTCATCTTCGCGCGTATGCACGATTCGCAATATGGGTTGCGGTAGCGATGAGTACACAGATGTGCCAACGTCTTAGCTTCGGCTTTCAGTGTTCCGACTCTGGCCTTGCGGCTCGGCGCACCGTCGCCTTCTACATCAATGATCACCTCATCGTCACCGTCCAATGGAATTTCACCCACTCCTTTTCCTTCGTCGTCGTCCGGAGGTCGTCCGGCCTCGGACTCTGGCACTTCTTCTATAGGAGGTTCTTGGGGTTCAGGATCAGGAGGCCGTTCATGATCGTCACCTTCTTCTTCTGCTTCAACCTCGCTTGGTGCAGCTTCAGCGGCAGCTGCGACACTGACGTCAACGTCACCTGCGGTTAGCACACTCTTGAAGATTTCGGTGATCGCTTTGGCCTCCGGATCATCATGAACAAGTGACTTGGAACTCCCGGCACGAATGTACGGGATGTCACCGTTCACGAACAGAGATATCCTCTTGCCCTGCGGGTTGATCATGAATGGTTCCCTTCCGGGTGGCCACACAAACCCGTAGTTGAAGTTCATACATCTCTTGCCAATGGAAAGCACCGATGGTGTGTCGTCCAACACGTAAGCGTTGATCGGTTCCTCGAACGACTCAGTCTGGAAATTCGACACGAGATCGGTATCGGTGATTCCATTTGCTGTCTGAAATGATATGGGCTCTGGAGTCACGAGTGTCTCAAGACTATGCTTCTCGATCTTCTTCTGAGATATGAGGTCATGGCCACACCCAGTGTCCATGAGAAACTTGATCTTCTTCTTGAGGATGACTGGTTGAACCATGCATTTGCATACACCTTGATTGATGATCCGCTTGCTGTGCGCAGCATCGAGTTCACGCTCAACGATGGAATCCTCACCGTCGTAGAAGGAGACTTCCTCCACCCGAGACGTTCCTGGGATTCGCACGAATGAAACTCGATCTCCACATTGATCATCATCGTCGTCAACCATGTCTCTCATAATCTGTGCCCTCAATCTCGCTTTGTGCTTGGCGAATTCCAAATTCACGGCGCGATCCTCATCGTTGACAAGCGCTTCCATGTCGACGTACTTCACCTTCCGCTCTTTGTCCTTCTTCGATCTTCTAGGACACGAAGAAATGAACTTCACGTCATCGGCGAATGTCACATTACGCTTGATCCCTTTTCGGGTCGACGTAGTCGGTCCCGAGGATTCGTCGTCTGTTGAACAATCCGAATCAGCGTCGCTGTCAACGGATGGACAATCTGACTCCTCCTCATCTTGTCTTGAAGATCGCTTCCATATCGCCGGAGCTGATGGATTCCACCTTCGGCACAATCTGATGGCGGGTGCCGCAGGGAGCGCCTTGGCCTTGGCATTCGGCTTCGCTGGAGCTGCCTTCGCTTCGGATTTGGCTTTAGCCTTTGCCTTTGGTTCCGGAGCTGGGGTAGCTGCTGCCTCATGCTTGAAAGGACAATTCTCTCTTGAGCACGAGCCTGTGTTCTTGAACGAGTAGCATATCCTGTTTCCTCCTCCTCCAGATGGACTTGGAGTTCTCGTCCTCGGCGTAAAGGGTCGCTCTGGAGTCTTCTTCGAGTGACTGAATGGGCACTTGTCACCATTTCGACACCCTGCATCTGTGAAATGGAACTTGCAGCGGATTTGCTTCTTGCTCTTGTCACCTCTGTTGTCCGCTGACTCACTCCTCGTCTTCTTCTTGGGTTTTGGCTTGGTTTTCGCATGACTCTTCGCTTTGCTTTGAGGTAGTACAGGTGTAGCCTTATCCGGCTTGGTCGGCGAAGCCTTGACCTTTGCGGATGGAGCTGCGTTAGGCGTTGGTTTCTCAGGTACCTTGGCCGGTGCAGCAAGCAAATCCTTGCCCTCAAGCATCTGGCGCAAGCCAATTTGGGTCTGAGTGAGATTTGATTGTTCTCGTCTCCGCATGATGGTACGGTCAATGATCTTCATCAAATTGTCGTACGATCGGTCTTCATGATTGTAGGGCAAGTGTTCGTAGTGCATGCCCAACTCCATCTTCATTGCGGGCGAGTCCTTGATCTTGCTGTACAAGCAATCACGGAGAGCTGTTTTGGATGGTATGTCTTCTGGCCTCATCCGTCCCAGAACTTCCAACCACGTCTGCTTGAACGTATGAAGCTTGTTGTCGCCTTGGTACTGGAGCTTCACCAGATACTCGAGAGTGATGATCATGTCGAGACGATCATGCGTTCGAAAGCTTTCATACATCATCGCAATGATTTGTCGTCCTTTGATGATCTTCCCTTCGGGCCTGCTGATGTAATCGTTGGCCTTCCGGTTCACCTCCAAGTACAGGTCAGCAGATTTGTCACCACCAGCACGTAGCATTGCGACCATTGCGATCCCCAATTTGACGTCTACGCTCTTAAACTTCTTGTGTCCTGAATCGTTCAGTGCTTCGACATCAGGGAATGGGTTGAATGCTGGTGCCAGCCATAACATCCAGTCCTCATGATTTGGATCGGCTGATGCTCCTAAGACATTCGCCGTGCATACGGATCGCCAGTTGTTGAGGTGAGTGAGAGTAGGCCATGGAGGTACGGTCACTTTGTCGGCCTCCCTCCTGGAAATTCTCACTTCCGTGACTTCAGGATCTGCGTCTCCATCAGGATCACGCGCATGAGATCCAGGATCCGATTCAGGTTTGCCTCCACCGCTTTTCTTCTTATCATCATCATCATCAGGCGGGTCAGGAGGGTCATACCCCGTGCCGGTTCCTTCATCGTGCTCTCCATCTTCGTTCTCGTCGCCAGCCTCGTCACCGTCATCGTCTCCATTATCCTCCTGAATCGTTTCAGCGAATAATCTCCACTCATCACGATCAGCTCTGAGACGTTGTTCGGCTTTCTGGGCCTTGAGTACTTCGCTGCGCAGATCGGCAATCTTCTCCTCGTACCGTTCCGCGACCTCTTTCTCGATCTGACGTCTCCTTGCTTCATGAATGGAATCGTCATAGGCAATAGGGGGACCGATGAGGTCGTTGCCCTTCGTAGATGCGGTGATACCGTCGACACCAACAGGTCTTGAGGAGCTGGCAGATGCTGTGGACTTCGATCCCAACATCCCGCGATCCTCCAAGAGTTCGCGTAGCTGTCGATCACGCACGGCTGCCGCATCACTTTTCCCATGAAATCCGCTTGGTATGCCGAACAAAGTGGCTGCACTAGGCGTGGAACGCGCAAGTGCTGGGCTGCTAATACCTGGCACGTAGTGCTCGGGCATTGCATCCGCCACGATTGGCATTGAATTGCGGCCAGTGAAGAAGTTTCCACCGGTGAATGGAATTCCATCCATCACAAGGTTCTTGTCCTTGTCCGATTCCGAGAATGCGAACTTCTCTTTGGCGACTGGACTAACTTGACTTGGGGACCGTATTTCAGGGGATCGTACCTCACCTCCTACGGAAAATGCAGGCACTACTTCCTTTCCTACGTGCTCCCAGCCAGACTCAGTAGTCCTCGAAGACATGGGCATGCTTGAAGGCCGTGTCGCTCCTCCGTAATTGGAGTTTCGCGCTGCCTCCAATTCGCTGCGTGTCCTCGCTTGAAGATCTTCTTGTGCTTTGAGCGTTTTCCTGAGTTCACTCAGCTCGTCGTGCAAGGTAGGCAATGCACGCCTTGCATGATCTTCATTCTGATGAAGTCGGTCCTCTGCATCTTGCATCCTCTTCACAGCCATTTTGCGGTACTCTTCTTCTTCGCCAAGACGTTCGCGAAGCCGAAATCGTTCTTGATCAATGGCTGCGCTGTTTCCAGCTAGCCCTTGGATCTCGTTCACGGCCCGCAACTCCTGGTTCTTGACCAAGTGGAATCGTTCCTGCATTGCTTGTAAGGCTTGTTCCGAACTTGCTGTGTTTGACCGGAGGACCAAGTTCTCTCTGGCATGTTCATGAAGTTCATGAGTCAGACGCTCATACTCACGTGCCATAAGCTCACCATCGCCTTGCGCTCTTGCCTCCAACTGCACAAAGTTAGTGGCTGCCTCCGTGCGGAACACGTGTAGCTGTTGAGCTAACTCCTCGGCAACGGCATGTGCTTGACGTTGTTGAGCAGAGTTCTGTTCATCCATGCGAAACAAAGCTGTTTCATAGTCTCGCTTCATCTCCTGATTGACATTGTTGATGTGCCTCATGGCTAAGCATGCATGGTCACGTTGTCGTTCCAATTCTTCAATGCGAATTCCAGATCCTTCATCTTCTTGTTGCATCTCCTTGATCTTGTCCATCAGGGTCTGAACAACTCCTTCGTATTCTTGCATCTGACTGCGATAGTACATCTGCTGCGCAAGGTTAGATGCTTCGAGCTGTTGCGAAATCGTCAGTTCCTGATAGGCATTCGGACCATCGGCTATGGCTGGCGTGGTCACCGATGACGCATCACCACGTGCTGGGATAGTGTCCAGAGTCATATCCAGATCGTCAGCATCACGTGGTTGATTGGTAACCATCCGATTCCAAGTCATGGATTTGTCACGCCCACGAGTAGCCGAAGTCCTCGATCGTGCTGAAGAGCTTCTCGAAGATGATGGTCTTGACTTCTTTTCCAAGGTCTTCACTCCTTTGTCCTTGGCCCTGGACGTAGTCCGAGGTGCCTGAAAACCAGACGCTTCGGCTCGTCGTTCGGGAGCCTTGCCCGTCCTCGAACCTGTGGATGTCGGACGCGAAGGCGTAGATGCTCTTGGTAGACTCTTTGCTTTCACCTTGGGAACTGCCTTTGCAATGGCAAGCGCAGAAGATTGACCTTTGTCATCTTCCGTGGAGCTATCAACGGATTGCACCACTGTGTCGTCAGCTGTTGACTCACCAACGGCTGGCGCTGCCACATCGGCACCGAAAGTCATTGTCGTATCTTGGCTTGATCCCGAGTTCATTGTGGTCGTAGTAGATCAAGTAGTCGTTGCTGTAGAAAGGCAGAGCCGCGTACGGCTGATAACCTGCGTGGGGGATTGATCTCGACTAGGTTGCTGCTCTCCCCACCAGAGCTGTAATGAATGTAGGTGTGGTTGGCTTGCACTCTCCACAGACTGGACCCTGTCTCTCTTACACTTCCACGCGTGCAATCCTATGCAGGCAGAACCGGCGGCCGTTCCTTTTGCACTCACTGCCGGCGGCGGTTCGTCTGTGCAACGGGATAGCTCTGATTGCTCAGGATAGAAGACGCTTATAGCACTTAGCTATGGGCATTGACTTGAGCCAAACGTTGCGTGGGCGGTCACATAGAAAGGTAAAGATGAGGGACGCGTAGCGTGCCCCCTTAGAGTCGAGGGACGCGTAGCGTGCCCCCTCCTCTTGCACTTTACACAGTCTTGCTCACAGCTCTTAAAGTGACACCTTAGAACTTGACAAGGCATCGCAGTCCGTTCGCATACCTAATAGCTTATAGGTATATCAATATGTACTAACATATGGATATACCAAAAAAGCTGTTAGATAATATACGAATATGATAAATGAAGTAGCATACCAGGATACTCATACACTAATATGTTAATAATCGAAGATAATAGCACACCATTATACTAATGTACTCATGCACGAACGTACGCATGCATTAATATACCAAGAGCATACAAACATACAGGTATACAAACATATTACTGTTCGAATACATTATAATGTGTTGGTATACTAAGCTGTTTATAGAATCTATCAGTATACTAATATATCAAAACTAACTATAGTATTGATACGCATACTAGCACGTCCGCGAATATTACACTGATGTTAAATTCATGATTAAGACTGATTCAAACTGACATCGATATTGGCACTGGCATTAACACTAATTTTCACTAAATATGCTAGTGTAATATACGAATACTGTAAAAGGCAAGTACACTGACATGTTCACATGCCATTATGCCATGTGTCAGTGTACTTGCATATTACAGTATTCGTGTCTTAGCAAGTTAGCATATCAATACAGTATAATCAGACGTTAACAAGTAGTATATTGTCACGTTGGAAACTGGGTATATGACAAATTAAATACGAATATACTACGTTAGTACACGAATGCATTGATATATTTGCTTTTCAGATAGTGGTATGTATATCTGCGGACATTAGTATACGCAGGTGTCTGTTAGTATTGGCATTAATATCAATATGAATATGACTATTGGTAGGCGTAGGAGTATTAATGTTAATAATAGTATTAGTAATGTGCATATTCGTAATAAAAGCATTCATATAAATGTCAACGTTAGTGTTAAAAGCACTACACAGTAATCTTACTTGAGTCATATATAGAGCAGATTCCAGCATGTCCAAAATTTCCAAAATTCTCTCCCCTAAGTTTCCGGATTTCCAAAATTTCCAAAATTTCCAAAATTGCCAAAATTTCCAAAATTTCCAAAATTGCCAAAATTTCCAGACCTAGTCGACATAATTTTTTCCAAAACATAAGGGCGGACTTTTTGGAAATTTTGGAAATTTTGGAAATCCGGAAAGTTAGGGGAGAGAATTTTGGAAATTTTGGAAATGCTGGAATCAAGTAAGATTACTGTGTAGTGCTTACTATGTAGCGTATCAGCACAACCCTCATCCATACACGTGTGCTCTGTAATTCCTTTCTTGGTAGGACACCCGCGCGCCTTATCGTGCTGCTTTCTGGTCTCAGTCTTTTGGTGGTTCCAGGGATACGTTCGGAGGGCTCAAACTCGATACCCCAGAAAAAGCACGAACACGCCGGTGGGAGCGATGTTTTGAAGGGGATGGTCTGTCATGGGGGGGGGGGGTGACCATATATATATATATATATATATATATATGGTTCCGAGAGCGTCTTATGGATAAGGATAAAAGATATGGCTGTCAGATATGATCTGGTCCGTGGAGGATACGGTCTGGGAAATGGGGCAAAGCGTGGGGTGGCGGTCGGGTGGTAGGCGTGTGTTGAACGGGGAAACATCGCTTGCCAGCAACAGGACCTGGGTTTGTGATTGCAAGGATCGTGCGTTCCCCAGATAACAATACGGTGAAGGCTGCTGTTCCAACACTCATGTACATATGCGCTAACAAGCAGGATAGGGATAGACAACACGTAGGATTGTAAACAAAGTCCAGAACCGCAAGCTATTCAAGCACGGATGTATCAGGCAACGGCTTCCACCGTAGATAGCGGAAGTAGCCTATGCGATATTGAAGCACAACCTTGCGAGAACGTCTTGTGTTTTTTCCACGCGTGCCGCGGGTTACATTCCGAAGTCAAGCTGCAATGGAGGCGAGATCTCGTCAGTCACTTCAGCCATCATAAATCCGGGAGAGTTTGTGCCGTGCAGAAGGGTGTCCAACATCGGCAGGTCGACGTTGTCAACTTGTGGCATCTTCAGAATGTCGAAGTCGCGGGGAATCGACAACTTCCGAAGCAAAGTCCCCAGATTGACCGGGCTGATTCCTTCCATGACCATGAAAGTCTTCTTGGTGTTGTCGGCCTGGTTCTCCTGGCGGTGTGCATGTGGAACACACCGCAGTCATATAGCAAAGAGGAGACTGGCAACAGTGGCATAAGTGCGCACTGAAAACTACATCATGACCGAAAAGAGACAATAACCCATCGAACACCAACAAATGCTATCCCAGAAAATGCTGAAACAACGCCGGAGATCAAACGAACAACCAACATGATCAACATGATACATGTCATGAGTGGTCTGACTGCGATAAGTTATGCTGAGTATATCTCCACTTGTCCTGAATTGCTTTCATGCGAAAAACCGTCTTTCGCAACGCTTTCGCGCTCGATTCCAACCACACACCTTTCCCTGTTTGGCTGCCTAACATGCTTCTCGTACGTGAAAGTAAGTACACATTATACAAGACTCCGTAGGAAACACTTCGGGTTGACAGCACAAACACAGGGTGCGTGAGTTTTGGCTTTGGCCCTAATGTCATCATGTGCATGGGGTTTATAAGATTATCCATATAAACCCTCGGTGCTTCATGTGAGGTGTTCTTTTTAAGGCTCATAGGGCAGTTTTAGGGTCTCGGTCCTGTGGTGCTTTTGGAGAGCGGTTTGGGCTCCGAGCTTCCACCGGATGCAGGGGTGAAGCGGAACCAAGTTGCTAGCCTAAACCAATTCGTTTTGGTTATTTCAGTTTTTTGTTCTGCAACAATCACACTTTCGGTCCGTGGTGTGCAGCCTCTTTCAAATCCTTTGAATTTTGGGGCTCACAGCAGCTGGGAAAGAGAGGGCGTAGAAAGGTAGAGCCCCGGAGCTTCGGACGATCTTCAGGGCTGCAGGAAACGCGAAGGTTTCGGTCTTCCATTCCTAACGTGCCATGCGATCTTGGGGTAGCGTGGAGAAGCTACGCATCCTGCTTGCAAGGGTTACAACGCACCAAGCTCCATCCTGCGGCTGAGCATTTGGTCAATCTACCATCGTTTCTGCTGCCGCCTTGTTCTGAAGCTGTATAATTACCCAGCAACAGGAGCACATAATGACATAATAATAGTCCTAGCAGTCGGCAGCAGGTAGCAGTTGCAGTAGCAGTAGCGGCAGCGGCAGCAGCAGCAGCAGCAGCAGCAGCAGTAGGCACCTCCTACCAACTACACCGGCTCTTAGCCATGCTAACATAACATCCTTTTATTCGGTTTTTACAGCACTTGAGTCGCATAGGATCATCTTATTATGAAGCCTCAAAATCGCATTGTCAAGTCTGCAAACTCGAACTTCGGATTCGTTCGGATTCGGGGGTTCCTTTTTGAGGGGATAGGGAGGGCGGGGCAGGATAACGACATTGCTACGCAGACACCCCTAACAATATCTCCAGAAGAACCGTTTTACCCAGCATTTACAGTGCTTTCATATTTCGGGCCATCTTATATAGTCTCCACGCCTACTTTTTGACTTTGCCAACTCGACCTTGGGATTTCGGAGGGCGGCGAAAACGCGAAATTCGGTAGGGGGGGGCATTTTAGGGATGACCACCGCACTGTTTCGCGGATTTCGCGGACACACCGAACAATATCTTCACACCCGATTACGCACACACCACACACTAATTACTTGAAAAACAATCCCTCCTACGCCCAGGCCAAGGCTTTTGGGGTGCTGGTGAGCCCCTGCCATGTACATCTGGCAACTTGGTTTTAATTTTTAGAAGACGCGTCGCTTCCGGTGTTAGGAAGCACCGTCGTACTATCTGACAACCTGTGGTTTAGCAGCTTCTTCCCCGTCGAGTTTGCAACTGCAGTTGCTGTCGCAATTTTGGGGTTGAGGCTCTGCAACTTCACCGGCTGTGACAGATGTGACAGGTGAGGAAACATGAGCCTCTGGAATTTCTGCAGCTGCCACAAATAGGGAGCCTGAACCCCTGCATCTTCTGGAGCTGTCGCAGTTGGGGAGCCTAGAAGCTGCCACTGCCCAGCCCAGATGGCGCAAGTGTTGTACATTCAGGGCAGTCTGTCATGAACTGGCTTGGGTGTCCGGAATTTGGGCCTGCAAACTGGGCCGAAAACCTCAACAAAAAGCTGCTTAACGGTCAACGTTGTAAGCAGCGGAACTGGTTTTGCTTTTCTGGAGGCCTTGGATGTGGCCACTGACGCAGCCCCCAAGCCGGGCCTTGGGTGTGGGTGTAGTGTGGGTTTGGGTGGGTGTGGGTGTGGGTGTGGGTGTGGGGGTGGGCGTGGGCGTGGGTGTGGATGTGGTGTGGGTTCGGGTGGGTGTGGGGGTGGGTGTGTGGGTGTGGGTGTGGGTACAAGGCTACGTTAGAGATGCGCGGCGCCTTGCGCGGCAGCAGTTTCGCTTGGGAGGGAACAGCATATATGCGCGGCACAGTGCGCGGCAGTGTCAAGGGATGCTGCCGCGCACGGCGCCGCGCCCGGCTACTAATACTGCTAATACTTCTACTACTACTACCACCACCACCACCACCACGACTACTACTACTACTACTACCACCACCACTACTACTACTACTACTGCTACTACAAGCCCTACTGCTACTACCACTACTACTGCTACTACTACCACTAGTACTACTATACTACTACGACTACTACCACCAGCCCTACTACTACTACTACTACTACTACTACTACTACTACTACTACTACTACTACTACTACTACTACTACTACTACTACTACTACTACTACTACTACTACTACTACTACTACTACTACTACTACTACTACTACTACTACTACTACTACTACTACTACTGTACTACTACTACTACTACTACTACTACTACTACTACTACTACTACCACCACCACCACTACCACGACCACGACCACTACCACTACCACGATTTTATTGGACGCTGAGCGAGCGGGCTCTGCTCATTGCGGGCGTGTGAGACTGCCTTTGCACCTGAACAAAGGTCTGAGAGCAGAAATGCTAAGGGCCTGGGCCTGAAAGCGCTGAAACAGGCTACCGTGAAGAGAGCTACTCTACAAGCTACCTCAAAAGCCGGTTCATGCGTCTCAGGCGTGGGTGAGAAACCCTCCGTCACCCTCAGTGTGGACTATGGCGTCCCATGTCCACGGACCGATGATTGATGAGCCGTACCCCCTCGGGACCGTCACTCAGAGTGCCTGTTGCGTGGCGTCCCAATCATGGTCACTCTGAATGAAAGGCGATGGGCCGTAAGGTCGCAAAGGTGATGAGCACGTGGAACGGCTGCTAGTGCTGTTATCTGAGGCAGCTCCGCTTTTGTGGGCAAGCAGATTGCATCGGTGAACGATGTGGCACACCCTGGCGGTAAGCACACTGTGCCTAATAAGGCTAACCTTATTCGTAAGAGGCGTACTCCCCTCCAGAGGCCAGGCTTGCCGGCAATGGCTTGGGGGCCTCGGACAACCCCCCATTCTCGAGCCGAGAATGGGGGGTTGCAAAACCTTGATTTTTAGGCCTCGGACAAACCCCCCTTCTCGAGCCGAGAATGGGGGTTTGTAAAGCCGATTTCAGCCATTGGTCAGCTGTGTTGCTGACAGGCGTTGCCTTTCTGGGAAAGCAGCGAGCGTTGCCCGACTAGCACGACAGGTATAGGCCGCTATTGCACACAAACGCTGAGTAGAGGAGCTACGTCAGCTGTACGACTTGAGCAGCAAAACTGAGTGACAGCGTTCCTGCTCCCTGCCGTACAGGCAGGTCGGTCCCACAGAGCCAGTAGGTCGCCCCCTCCCTGTAAAAGGAAGTGGGGGCCCCTGGCCGCAGGGGAACCCTAAGCTTAGTCGTCAGAAACATTGACTGACATGGGGCCAGCCTCCGCTGTGTGCGGTATTGAACCAAGTCGCACGAACAGCACATAGCAGCCGTGGCGTGCCTGCCTGAGATCTGAATCTGAGGCCTGAACCGACGGACGACCATCGTCCGTGCTGAGCCAGGGTTGATCGGGGTTGCTCCTCCAGAGGGAGCGATAATGTCCACTGTGCGGGGTGTCACCTATGTGGAAAATACAGGATTGAACCCATCCTTTCTCTAGTTGTACGGAGCCCGTCGGGGCCCACTGCGAGAGCTGAAGGGGTGGTGCAGACCAGTGACAGCATAGGTGAGCTTGCGGCCTTCAATAAATCGCGCCACTGAGAGAACCACCAGTCGTTGCTGCCCTGGAAAGGCGGTGTGCACCGGCTGGCCAGACCACCGAGAGAGCAGCTCCTGAAGTGCATGGGATCCACCTGTCGTTGGAGCTGGCAGCAAAGCGAGCGGACCTCCCGCATCGGTGACCTCAGTAGTGTCTACATCCCTGACTTCCCAGGGTCGTGCAATCGGAAAGGCGGTATAATGCCTGCAAATAAGGCCACTAGAAACTCCGAAGCATCTTGTTGTTGGCCATCATAGCGCCAAGTGGGAGTAAGATGGCGAAGCGTGAAAGAGGCAGTCAGGGTGAAAGGAGAACCAGAGACAGAGTCAGCCACTTCCTGATGGAGGGAGGTGCTTGCCCCTCCGTGCTCCAGCAAGATGCGCGTCGGCACCAGGGCCGAAAGCGTTGAGTTAACATAGCAGTAGTTGGAGATGTTGCGCAGCGAGCGAGGAGCAGCGAGCGCGCCGTCCTTTGATTCTACTGTCCCTGACTTCGGTGGCCGGGGGCCTGCAGGCGTTGCCTGGCGAGTCTGGGGCGTTGCTCCAACAGCGGTGGTATCGTCCCGTGTGGGTGCGTTGCCTTGTGTCGTGCCAACCGCTGGCATGTACCTGCGTAACGGTCCGCCCTGGCAGCGGGAAAGTGCATGAACCAAGTCATAAAACAGAATCTGAAAAAGGATCGGACATTGTGCCGGATGCTGCCTCTTATCCGTAACAGGCTTGCGGCAGCACGGGCAAGGCATGCCCTTGACAAGGGTCAGGCCTGATTTGCTGCTCTGAGTTGCAGCTGTAGCGCCATGAGCCGCCCATTCAGGTTTGTGGGCCTGCCGGATGTGAGACTTGAGCTTGGTATTGTCCGGGGTCCAGAACCCACACAGCAAGCAATGTGACATAAGATCCTGAGACTCATCAGATCGTCCGAGCTCCACAGCCGTGTGTGTTGTCAGAGTGTCATGCAAGCGCTGCTGCCTGGGATGCAATCTGGGCTGATGCTGCGAATCCAAGGGAGGGTGCGCCGCGTCATCCAGCTCCTGTAGCCTAGCTGGCTCCGAGCAGGCACCTGATAACAAATGGTCCTTTAAGCCCTTCATCTGAGGGAATTGCCTGTTGCAGGCCGCACACTTGGGGAGCCCTCCTACGGAGAGGGTGTGGGAGAAGCCTCGAGGGACATATCTGATGACCGAGCCTGGACGCTTGCGGGCCTGGTGGGTGCGAAGACCGACCTCAGTGTCGAAGGCCTGAGCACACGCCGGGCACACGAAGGACGGGTCCTTAGAAAGTTGCTGCAGAACGTCTGCATAACTAGTAGAGAGTGCCTCCGCCTGGAGAAGCGCGCGCTGGGTTAAAGAGATGTCCCCCGCAGGAGTTTTCCGCTGTCGAGCACCTAAGCGCTTGACACGATTGGCCTGTCGCGCCTGCAGCTTACGGACAGGGTCCATGATCTCATGGGAGGCATAGAGGTCAGCCGTGGATATGTGTGTCAGGTGCGCTGGCTTGTTCAAGACAGCTCGGATTTTGCGAGCGTGCCAAGCCCGCAACAGTTTAGCTGTCTCTCGGTTCAAGCCCACATCCACCAATCCAGAGGCTACTGTGGCCCAGACAGTGCTATGCCAAATGTGCAACCGCGATGCCGGCCCCGCCGTTCGTCTGTTGTGAACGAAGCGGCGTACCTGCTGCAATTTCACATTGCCCTCCTGCAACCGGAACTTGAGAGTAGCCTTCTCGAAGTGGGAGTAGGAGAGCATGACGCCGAGATACTTAAAGGACGTCACTAGCGGAAAGCCCTCGTGAGACTTGGACTCTCCCAGTCTCCACATCTTATGGCGGGTTCCGTCAGGCGCGGTGCGCCAATAAGTGTGCTTGGAGATGGCGCGTTGCGCCTGTTGGCCCTCGAGTTTGACCATAACAGTGCATTTTGCACCGTTGACAGCAAATCCATGGCGACGGACCAACTGCAACAATTACTCAATCAGAGCATGAGCGCGATCCAGGTCCTCCATTGAGTGGATGTCACGGTGAACCGTAAGGTCATCTGCGTAGCCCGTGAGGTAGTCCACCACGGCTCGACCCCCAACAAGAGCTATGAGCTCCCGGAAGATGGTGCCCGTAAGCATGGAAAAAAGTGTGGGGGCAAGCTTACACCCCTGTTTAATGCCCGCAGTGGACTGGACCGTGTCCTCTTCACCCTGGGTGCGAAACGTGTAAGCACTGCCAGCATGCAATGAGGCAACTACGTCAATGAGGTCTTGCGGGACTCCCGCTTCCTGCAGTGTGCTAAGCAAGTCTGTTCTGCTCACCATGTCAAAGGCTTGTGACAAGTCTAGTGCAAAGCAGATGCCACCTACTAGCTGGGGACGAGTTCGTCCCGAGTGAAGCTGATGCCTGGTTCGTCGGGCCTCCTGGCAGTTATTGCGTACCTGAGTGACATGACCAACGACCCTGCTCAAGGCATCTGAAAGACCGCGATGTGGCTGGTAGGCAAATTGTGGGAGACCCCGAAGATAGTCAGCTGTGTAGGGAGACAGCTGATCTCTACAAGCCCCCGCCAGCCCCTTGCCGTCTGGTCGAATGATGCCGAGGGGACGTAGATTGCCAGGCTTCGTGGCCGGCTTGTTAGGCTTTGGGATAAAACACAAGTCAGCATCCTTTAAGGGCGGCTGGAGTACCTCAGCAGCCGGCAATGGGCGTTGCCCCCGAGATTGCAGCGATGCTGCTAGCGCCTCTCCCGCAGCCGCCGAGCAGAGCCGCCAGGCAGCCGCCGGAGCAGAGCCTTGCGGTACCGCCTTGTGCGGTCTGATGGAGCCTATGTGCTTTGCCAGCAGACCAGCCGGGATTTCCGGCAGCGAGTCCACCTGGTGTGCGAGTGGCGGATGTCTGGCAAAGACCTGTTCCACATGGTCTCTAAGCAGGCGGAGCTCAGAGGTAGAGTCCAACAGCAGACCATCCGGTCCCTGAAGCTGTGCCTTAGTTTGGGGTTCCCAAGGTCGGAGCTTCTTTAAGGTCTTATGTGCGATGTAGGAATCGTGTCCGGCACACGCCTCATCGACCTCAGCCTGGAAAGCTCGGTGTCGTTCCTTCTTGGCTAAGTAGAGAGCCTGCTTATGCCATCGATTCAGGTCCTCCAAAGACTGATCTAGGTCTGATAAGGTGGTTATGGAGTCCTCATGCAAAGAACGAATATGAGCGACTCGACTCCACATTCGCAGCGTCGCACGGTGCTGAGCAGTTTCAGGAGCTTGCTGAGGCCGTGGTTTGGGGAAAAACAGTGCAGAGGCCTCCAGCAGTACCTGATTAACTTCATCAGGCGTGTGAGTCCGAGAGGACAGACACTGGCCCACCCAGTCTTGCATGCGACCGGCTATTGGCAGACCTGAACGGACAGCCGTCTCTAGAGCTTCCTTATGAAAGGTCGTGGAAGGACAAGTAGGCTTTGGCAGATTCCAGTGCTGGGTGGGTCTGAGTTGAGCCAAGACTGGAAGGTGGCCGCCCCTCTTCCATTTGCGGAGCTGAAGATCCTTGCACGGCCGAGACTGCTTTGCCAGGCCCTTGGCCGAGGCTTCTGAAGTGAGCAGGAAGTCAATTTGTGATCCCTGACCATTCAGGAAGAAAGTGTGACCTGCACCACTAGACCATGTGTTAAGAGCTACCAACCGATGGGAGGAGACTAAGGCTTGGAACGATTCATCCTGCATCTGAGTTTGCTCTGGCTTGGTGCTACACTGACCTACCAGACCCTCCTGAGGGGTCAGTCGAGCATTAAAGTCTCCTGCCAAGAGAAAAGTATCTCGCGCTGGAATGGCCCGTATCGCAGCCGACAGATCGCGGAGCAGGTGTGAGCGGTCATCCTTGTTCTGCTGTGGAGTCTTCTTAGAAGACCAGGCATGTTGGTAAACCGCTAGTACATGCACACGAGCCCCAAGCCACGGGAAGATGACCTGAATGAGCCTTCCCCGGCGTTGCTTGCGTCTTCTTCTTGTCTATCTGCGGAGAGAGAAGAACCATGACGCCGTCCGCTCGGCTTGTGTCGTGAACAGCCGGCTGAGAGGGAAACCTTGCTTGGGGCGTTGCCCTGAAGTGGCTTTACCTTTAGGTGCTCGAGCAGCCCCTTTTGTGGCGGAGCTGACGCAGTGCCAGCCTTCGACATCAAATTCTGCTGTCTCACTCCAGTGGGTTTCCTGAAGGACAAGAATGTCACAGACTGACTTGGCCTCCGTGCGAAGCCATGTCTTCACTTCTGCCCATTGTTGCATGCCAAGGTGCCCTGCATTCCAGGAGAGAACACGAAGAGACTTGCTGGCACGACCGCCTCTTGGGCGCGAGCGGAAACTGGCAGAGATACCTGAGGGACCTGAAGGAGAAATCGTGGAGCTGGGCTGCACTGGGAGGGGGAGAGGGGAGGGCGGGGTAAGTCCACTGCGACGCAGATGTTCAGGCGTCAACGTACCATTCCGGTACTGGATGCTTTCTTGTGTTCGATGGACCCTATTGCAAGCCTTGCGAAAGGCCTTCTTGCGAATGCTCTCATATGAATGCTGGTGCATTGGCGATTGCGCCGTCCGCTAGTTTCGCCGGAAAGAGAAAACTCGATCCGACTCCCTTCACCCTGCGGAAAAGGTGAAAACCACTACCGCTTACCTCATGCCAAGGTTGTATAACTGCAGACAGAGGCCCGGGAATTGGGACCCGACACGCGGCTTCGGGAATGGCTATGGCTCAGTAAGAGGACGGTCCCTTAAGCTTCGCAGAAGGGGCACGTTGCGAGCCTCTAGCGTTGGTACCCAGAGCCTTGTTAGCAAAGCTACACAGCCTGCTGTGATCCATAGCGGCTACCACTACCACGACTAATACTACCACCACTACTACTACTACTACTACTACTACTACTACTACTACTACTCCTACTACTACTCCTACTGCTACTGCTACTGCTGCTGCTACTGCTACTGCTACCACTACCACTACCGCTACCACTACCGCTACCGCTACCGCTACCGCTGCCGCTGCCGCTGCCGCTGCCACTATCACTACCACTACCACTACCACTACCACTACCACTGCCACTGCCACTGCCACTACCACTACCACTACCACAACTACTACTACTACTACTACTACTACTACTACTACTACTACTACTACTACTACTACTACTACTACTACTACTACTACAACTACAACTACTACTACTACTACTACTACTACTACTACTACTACTACTACTACTACTGCTACTGCTACTGCTACTCCTACTACTACTACTACTACTACTACTACTACTACTACTACTACTACTACTACTACTACTACAGTATTACTACTACGACTATTTTTTCAATTGAACGCTGCGCGAGCGTGCTCTGCGCATGGCGGGCGGCGGAAGCTGGAGATTCCCTGCTCTCGTGAAACATAAGCATAGCATCTTGGTCTCGGTATGCAACCGCAAAGAACAAGCATTAAAACTCTGCAGCGGCTCCTGGAAGACTCACTCTACTAGAGACAGCCTCACTTCTTCCTCCGTCACCCTCAGTGTGAATCACCCGTCACCCTCAATGTGAATCACTGCGTCCAGTACTCACGCACCTCAGCCAGTTGGGTCGTACTCCGCAGAGCCGTCTCCCTGAGTTCCCGTCTAGTGGTGTCCGACAATAGATAACTCCTGACCCAAGTGGTGGGCCGTAAGGGAATGTTCTGACAGAATTCGCAGCATGTACCTGGACTGGACAGGCGACACATTGGACAGGTCAAACGCTGCAGTGTAGATGCACGCTAGTGGCCGACTTTTCTGCAACGTTTTTCTTCATTAGTTGTCCAGCCAGCAAAGGCGAGCGAGGCAGACTTGCCTAAGCTAGCTTCATGACTCTGTGGGCTGTGCCCCTGTTGAGTAACAACGGGGATGCGCCCACATCGCCCACGTGGTAATGTCGAGGTGGTGTGGTCTGTATCCAACTTGGAACGCACCCTGCCATGGAGGATCAGATGGCGGCCTGGGCATCGGAGGCGGGGTGACGTCACGGTCCATCTGATGGTGACGTGGACTTGGCACCAGCCTTAGGAGGCCGGGAAAAATCTGGTGGCGGTACTGGAGCTGCTTTAACAGGCAGGCGCCTCGGCTCCAGCCTTTGTGGTTGCGAAGACTTGCCTCCCGAATGCGTGCTGGATCGCCCGTCTCAACAACGGGTGGTTACCTTTGCCGTAGATGATGCCCTGGAAGATGCGGTCGGCCTTGTGACTCCGATGGCCATCACCATAAATTCTGCCGGCAGCAGGCCCTCAGAAATAGGATTGTAAGCTGCCCTTTGGGCCGCAGACACTTGGGCTGTGCCCCAGTCCGCAGCCAGCAGTTGCAAAATTTCTCGCCATGGAACTACAAAGCCGAACTTGATGTGTCCACGTACAAGCCGCCATTGTGAAAGTGATGGGTGTAGCGGAAAATGTCCGCTCTGTGAGCCGGGTGTTTCAGCCTATCAAGTACGGCTGTGCCAAACTTGCCTGCCAAGTCCCGGAGAGTTTGCCGCAGAAAGAGAACATCGCACAAGATGCGAGTGAACTCCGGAATCATGAGGGCAGCAAGCTTTGCCTGTTCTGGCTTGTTGTCGTGGACGTAAGTCTGGAACAAGATCTTCGGCACAGGTGCTTGTAGCAGAAGAGGCAGGCGGGAACAGCGAAGGTTCCATGGGCCTTGTCCAAGCTGAGTGGCAACCTCTGGCATTTCACGGACTGAACGACACCGGGCCAGTGCTTGAGCTGCCAGCATCTCTATCTGCATGTCTTGCACATGGGCGTTCCAGCCCGCCACCACAAAAACTGGGAAGCCCTGTGACTTGCGCATTTCCTCTATCGCTCTCGCAACCAAAATGGAGATGGCGCAATCTGCAATAGCCGGCTTGAAATGGCAGCCCCTGGTGGAGTACAGTTGGTCAATGCCTGGTGCCGACTCCAACGTCAGGATCTCTTGGCCCTCCAATTTCACGTGAAAAAGACGTATACTGCTCCCTGCCCTCAATCAAAAAGTTGTAATGATGATGATGATGATGGCGTTGTTCAGCTGGTGCCCTTGTCAGTCCACCCGACCACCCGGATCGCCATTGGGTTAGGCTCGGCCTCCCGAAGGACCTGGGAACGCCCATGCAGTGTAGAGGGTTCGAGCCCAAGGGACTTCGCATGCTAAGCCCATACTAAGCCCTACACCATACCGGCGCTCAAGTTGCAATGGGCCTGTCGCTGCCGCAAAAGGCTGTGTTAGCCAGAGGGATAAACCTGAGATTCAGCGTTTCATCCATGTGTCGACGCAGCATCTGTGCCACAGCCGGCCATTGGCAGGCCGCCGAAAAGCTTCGATCCCCCGTGTTGCCAGTGCAGCAACTCCAGAATCGATGGCACCGATTTGGTGCTGTTGAGGGCTGCTCCCGGACAGCTCAAGATCGACAAAGCCAGAAAAGATTGGATAGATCCCGCACGTGCTACCTCGCAGCATGTACTGCAGCGTACTGTCGCTCAGCACGAGGATCCCGAAGGGGCCAGGATTTGGCCCGTTATCTGCTGTAGCAATGCTCGCAAGGTAGGCTGTGCCACACAAGAACGTGAGGAGCTGCGCCAAACACGTGTTACAATTGCGGCACCGGAGGGACTACCCTGACTCCGTGACCAGAATGAAGGCCTGTGAAGGAGAGCAAGGGATGTTATTCTGGCAGAAAATCGGAGCTTCAGAACTCACCGTGCTACCAACTGTCGCTGATGGGGCTTGATGGCAGACAGCAGTCAAGCGTGAGTCTACACTTGCAACTCCAACTTATTTCGAGAGAGCAAGGATGGGCACGGCGCACCTGTCCACTGCCCTCGTCGATGCGTTGTCGTAATTTGCCGAACTGCCTGACCTGCCAGGATGCTTTTGGTAAACTCTATGGAGCAACGCAAGATGTAAAGAAACAGCCGCGCACAGCTTCATCACTCCGGCACACTTTTCTGAAAAGGCAAAAGTGAAAGACCAGCAATGTGATCTAGCGGCTAAGAAGTCAAAAAATCAGCGACTGATCATGTTCACATGAAGGGAGGCTGTGCCATCCCCTGTAGCTGGCTGTGCCACCTTTGCATTTGCAGCTAGAAGGGACCCCTGCTGCACGAAGGCGGGGCAGACCGCCAACTAAGGTGAAAAAGCATCTACAAAAAAGGATTAAGACACGAGGGCCGTGCCGTGGTCGAAGGATGGTCGAAGGAGGTTGTGCCGCTGAAAAAACCGCTTGCCCAAAGAGGCCTAGCGGCGCTCTGCAGTGCTGAACAGGGATGTCATGTGCCAGGTTCATGTTGAGGCTGATCTCCTCGCGAGCTTTCCCCGTCCTTGTGCTGGCGAGACAAGCGCGTACCGTCCTCCAGGAGCAAACCCACGGTTTGGCGTCCACGATAGGGAGAGCCGCTGCGTACCATCCTCGGCTCACTGTACTGTACCAGCACCATGGTGGTGAGGAGGTCGGGCTGTAGGATGCCAACCTTGATGTTAGGATGCCAACCTTGATGTGAAGACCATGGTGATCAACGAGGACTTCGGCTTCCTCCGCTAGTATTGTGTATTTGATGAACTGGTGTTGCCTCAACCATTGGAGTGCGCGTGTCCGCATGGCGTCATGTTCGTAGACCTCGTCCACGGCTTCCTCGCCGTAGAAAGCTTCCAGAACGTCGATCGGGATGGTGTCCTGATCTGGTAGAAGTCGATGACGACGGCAGCAGGTATGAGGTACGTCGGCACTTTCCGGAGAATGCCCATGTCGTGCGGACAAGCCATCCCAGTTACCTATCTAAAGACTCCCCTAGCCCTCGCAGCTGCAGACGCTCAAGCTGCTGGCAAGGAGTTGAAGGTGGTACAGGTGCAGTGAGGTGCAAGGCTCTTTCTTTTTGGTTTCGGAATGTGCTTCTAGGCAGCCAAAAAGGCGGATATAGCTGAGACGCACTAGACTTGGACTGGCTGTGCCACTGCTACAGCATAGGCTGTGCCGTCCCTATCGGAGCTTTTATCATCCGTACCGGGAGAAGAGGAAGGGTGCGGATGTGGGCACAGATTGCCTCCCTTGCCAGTGGGTCCGGGGAGGTAGACATGACCTCGACCATGACTCCCTGCCCTTGATCATGAACGTTTTCAAGATCTGCCATGGGCTAACCCATGGTTTGTTGGCCACGAACGGCAGGGCCACTGTGTGCCAGTTCCGACTGACAGCCGCTAGACGCTAGACTAAGAGGCTCGATCATATCCGGCTGCAGGATGCCAGCCTGAACATGAAGGCCCTGGTGATCGATTGTCATGTCGTGCAACAGAACGGCGTATCGGTCGAACCGGAACTGGTTCGCCCATCGGAGCAGTTCATCTCGCATGAGATCCCTTTTTTGATAGAGGTCCGCTTCCATTTCCTCACCGGACAGTTCTCGCAATACTTCGATTGGGGGCTTGGCCCACTCAGCCAACTTTGCGCTTTGCCCCTGCAGATCCCTATCTCCCGCCCTACTTGACGAGTGGGGCTCAGGAAGATGTCCAACCCCCCAATGCCCATGCGGTTGATTGATAGGCTGGTGATACTCATCCCAATCGCTCCTATAAGGCTGAGTCCAAGCAGACCCTTCAGGAGTCTGCGTAAACCACCCACGCTTCCAAACCGACTTGTGGAAGGCTTTCTGGTGATTCTGATACGGTGCTCCGTACGCGCCTCTCTCCACCCCTTTAGGTGGACAATGGTGGACATGAAGGCATGACCACGCTCGTCTCGTAAACAGGATGCAGATGCAACCTACGAGTATCAGCGAAAAGCCACTTCCCAGGGCAGACCATATATGCACGTCTAGACATGGCACGTGGCCATAGCTCACCTGCAACGGCAATTGAGTCGTCACTACTTGAGCCAAAATGCTTGAGCCAGAATGGCTACGGTCGTCGCAGACGTTGAAGAAATCCGCTACCGTGCAAAACCTTGAAAGGCTTCAAGCATCGAAGATGTTATAACCGCTTCACCGATTATGAACCCATCTGATACGAAATCCTCTTGTCGGCGGGAAAACATTTGATATTTGGGGTTTTGGCTTTCAGTTGCATATTTACTGTAAGAATGAACCATCATCTTCGGCTTCAGGGTTCAAGGTCCGGTTTGCGCCTCTGAGGAGATGAGGACCACGTCGCCTGGCGCTTGTGCGACAACGGTGGAGAGACCTCGGCAAGCGAACCGGACCCATGGACTCAACAGCAGGCGACCCACAGCAAGTTTGTAGACCGTCCCGTGCTTAGAGCACAAAGTCTAGAGGCCATGCGCTACAGGGCTCAGAGCGTCGTGAGCCCAAGACGGCGGACCTGAAGAGTGTGAGCCGAACTCCGGCAATCGTGCAAAACGGGCAGCCCAGACAGCTCTTGAAATGTGCTTCCCTCGTGTTTCTTGACGTTAACCAGCTAATCCGAGACCCTAGCCGTCGCAACAGTGAGTAGGTCTCGGTGTGTTTGGGGTTTGAAACGCCCAGGGGCCCGGCGTGGTGGCGTCAGGTCAGTGACGGACTCCGGCTCGGGCTGGACGCTTGCACCACCTGTAATGACGCCTGCGACAGGCCAGACGGGCTCGGCAGCGGTGCTGGCAAACCGCTGGACACTTGTTGGAGTCTTGAGATTGGGAACCTGAGCACGATTTGCGGCTTCCGGATTTCAAGAGGGTCTTCGATGGGTATGCGACTCATGTCTTGCACGACACTGGGAATGTTTTCCCACCCTGCTGACATTGGCCTTGCAGCGGGGAGCACTTGTCGCCTATGGTCCTTGCAGAGCAAAATCGGAACACTGATCGCGCAGAAGCCACAGTGTGGAGGCAAATTTCAATACCGTCCCCTTAGGTCCCGACACAGTGCCCCCTGCAGCGCACACCGACTCGCACGAGGCCTCGAAATCGTCCTCGTCAGAGCAGTTGCACAGACTTGATCGCAAAGCTTGTTGCTCTTTGAAACGTTATGCTGCTTTCTTTAAAGCCTGATGGCTTCATCTGAAACAGCAGTATGACCCACAGCTTTGCCTTCCCATGACAGCAAGGCTGATGCTGACGGCTGCAGCGGTGCTCTCAGGCTGGCACCACCAAGGGAATACTCATTGCAGGGCTGCGCTGCTGAACCAGAGATGACCTTGATCGATGCTGTAAGACCAAATAGGGTCGAATCAGACATGCTAGCTGCGAGCCTGAAAGGACCAGTACCGGTACTGACAAACAATAACCACAGCTTGAACACAAGTGAAACTTGTTTCTGAGATCAGAGCTCAATGTAGATGACGACATCTGTAAAGTTTTGCTGCAGTAGAGTGGCCTGTGAGGTGGAAGTGCAAGCTGAGGCTTCAGGGCTTGTAAGGACGCAACAGCTCACCGTTTCTCGTCCAGCAGTTAGGGTTCGCGCCAGCTGGCATGGAGGTCACTTTGGACTGTGGCCGCGTGGCGGTCTATGGTCGGCGGAACAAGATAACAAGGGGGAATTCATTCTAGTGCAAAGCAGCTTGTTGCACGATCCAGTGTTAAAAGCTGAGCGTCGTGGCCGCATCAAAACAAGCATAATAGAATCAGCCGGACTGATGCGTCTACTTCCCCCTGCCGGACTCTGAAGCAACGGAGGCATCCAGCATTGAGCAGCCGGGTGCAAGCTTGCCTGAGGAATGATCAGGCTCGTAGTGCCAATCAACCCCTGGCCCAGAAGAGACCGGCCGATTCCACTGGGAGCCAGAGCAAAGTAGACCTTGCATCTGGTTTTCGGTTGTGCGTTCAACTGCCAAATTTCTAATCATCGCGGCTTTGGGACTCGGGGCAAAGACGAACCAGACTTTCGCCAAGGAGCCGAGTAGGAGGACACACGAGGAAGGTATCCCTCGCCAGTCCAGCGAACCTCTCCACCCATCTGATCTGGGCACAAGTCCTGAAACAGAGGGATCACTTTGTCGCTGAAATGTGGCTTTGCGTACAGTCTGACTTTGGCGACTGTATACGGTTTCATGTTGACGACGGTGTTGTTGATTAAGACTCTGCGTTGCTACCTCGTACCTTCGCATAGCGTCGCCATGCCCCCTGCCCTACTTCTGCAATTTGCAGTCCACGAATCGTGGCCATCCAGAATGTCCTGTCCATCTGATTCAAGAAGCAGATTCCACTTCAAGAATATAGAGTCGCACGTTTCGCGCAACGGTGTACGGCCCGGGCACCGCAAGGAATGTCTATACGACTGTGCACAGGGAAACTCTGTCTCGACTTGTCCTTAGTATCCAACGTCTCGTTTGTCTATTCATGTCCGTTCTAACCTGCCGGTTGCGCAGGATGTAAACACGCAACGCTGAAGACCATGATGCGCTGTAGAAAAGAAACCAAGGATTCGTAGTGAAACTGCGTGTACATACAGATACCAGAAAACTGCACACAAGAGAACACACGGGTATTCCCAGCATCGACGTGTGTCGGAAAGTAGACTACGCAGTGTGTCATCCTTGCATCTGCTTCATGCAGCGATTAACCTTCATCCTTGCCTGCATGCTATACTATGATTGGTCCTACTACACGGCACAAGCCCCACTTCTAGACTTCCAGTTCAAGATCTGGAATCTAGCGATGGCATTCTTTTGATTTCGACTGAAGTACAACCATCTCAGACTATGAACATGAACAACTGTGTATCGTGCCTCGTCGACGAATCTGAGGGCTGTCACGCTGGACACGCCTCCGGGAGTCTTGACACTGTCTTGACTAAGCTCAAGGAAACAGGGCTAGAGCTCCGAACGCGCGGCTTCTAACTTCGAAAGGTCTGGGGCCACCTTCTAAAGACTCCATGCTTGGACATTGGAGACCCTCAACATGTAAAGCTGTCGACAGAGAGCCAGGCCGTCATCAATGGCAAGAACCGCCGGAGTCGTCTGCCTGTCAGATGGATGGCTCTTCATCTTGATGATGTGTTGCCGCTGTTGCCACCGTCGCTATTGCAACGCTAATATTGCTGTTGCCAGGGTTAATCCTATTGTTTAACTATAGACAGTGACTACTATTTCACTTTCCATTGCTGCTGCAGTGACTGTTGCTAAGCTGGTGGTTAGGGTGGGGATTGGGGTTGGGGTTGTGGTGGTGGAGGTGGCGGTGGTGGCCTTGATTGTGTAATTGCTTTGTCCTGGTTCGAGAAAGCCCATAAGCTCCTCACAGTGTTCAACAGAATCTGTTATGATTGCTCTGATGGCTATGTTGCTGATGTTGCTGCTGAGGCTTTTGCTGCTGCTGTTGTTAATGCTTTTGCTGCTGTTGCTGTTGTCGTCGTGTGGCCGAGGTCGCGGTCGCAGTCGTTGCTATTGTTGGTGTTGAACTTGGTGGTTTGCTGGCGTTGCCGGAGTTGCTGCTGCTGGTGTTGATGTTGGTATGTGTTGGTGTTGTTGCCGTTGCCGTTGCCGGTGCCGCTGCCGCTGCCGCTGCGGCTGCTGCTGCTGCTGCTGCTGCTTGTGCTGTTGCTGGTGCTGCTGTTGCTGTTGCTGCTATTGTTGCTGTTGTTGTTGTTGGTGGTGGTGTTGCGGTTGCCACTGTTGCTGCTGTGCTGCTGGTGTCCTTGTCGTTGTCGTTGTCGTTGTGGTGGTGGTGGTGGTGGTGGTGGTGGTGGTGGTGGTGGTGGTGGTGGTGGTGGTGGCGGTGGCGGTGGTGGTTGTTCTTGTTGATTTTGCGGTTCTTGTATTGCTTTCGTTGTCCTTGTCCTTGTCCTTGTGGTGGTTTTTGTTGTTGCTGCTGCCGCTGGTGTTGTTGTTGCTGCTGCTGGTGTTGTTGTTGTTGCTGCTGTTGTTCTTGCTGTGGTTGCTTATTGTATCAGTGTTGTGCGTTGATTGTTGCTTGTTGTGGGCTTGTGCCGTAGTCGTCGTCGTCGTCATCGTCGTAGTAATAGTAGTAGTAGTAGTAGTAGTAGTAGTAGTAGTAGTAGTAGTAGTAGTAGTAGTAGTAGTAGTAGTAGTAGTAGTAGTAGCACTAGCAGTAGCAGTAGCTGCAGCAGGAGTAGTAGCAGCAGCAGCAACAGCAGCAGCAGCATGAGGAGGAGTAGTAGTAGTAGTAGTAGCAGTAGTAGTAGTAGTAGTAGCAGTAGGAGTAGTAGTAGTAGTAGTAGTAGTAGTAGTAGTAGTAATAGTAGTAGTAGTAGTAGTAGTAGTAGTAGTAGTAGTAGTAGAAGTAGCAGTAGCAGTAGTAGTAGGAGGAGGAGGAGTAGTAGTAGTTCTTGTTGTTGCTGCTTGTCGTTTTGTACCCGTTTGTTCGTCTTAGTCTTCTAGTCCAGTCCAGTTGTTGACATATGGAAAGTGTCTGCTGCTGCTGCTGCTGCTGCTGCGGCACCTTCATCATCAGTGGCATCCCTCGTCGTTACACTACAGCTCTGCAGTGTCGTTTGCATCATTGCCTTTGTCCTCTTTACCATGACGGTGATAATGGTGATGATGGTTTTGCCGGTAAATGAACTTTATTCATCCTGTTCTCATCATTCCCGTCGCGGCGGTCTGCAGCATGCCAACACATGCCTTTTGTTTGAGGTTGGAGGTGTCCCGGCCTGTTCAACATTCCCATACAAGACGAACCCTCTCACCCCCGAATCACTACCGAAATCAATCACGTCTGAATGATTCTCGTCCAGCACTCAACGCTTCGAACAGAAGGACACAGGATTATTTAACTAACAATTACCAAGCATCCCGGCTCGGCCAAGGTAGACTCCGCAAAGAGCATGATGTAGTTGTACGTCTCGTTGCCTCGGAAATGGTCATGGTTGGGAGGTTGGGAAGCCACTTGGAAAAAGCACCGAGATCAATCCGGACGACAATTTTCATCTTCGAATTCTGAAGCAGGGGAGCGGATACACCCTCTATGCACTCTGACCAGAACTGGACAACATGAATCAAAACAGACCCTGCAGTTGTTCCCGCGCATGCTCAACCCAGCTAAAGGGAAGCGAACACAGAAAGACCGAGACCGCCGCTTGTGGGTGCAACGGGCATGCTTTGCCATCCTCAAGTCGTTGCCACGTCAATAAACCAAAGCTGCGCATGAACAATGGTACAGAATTACTCGTCGTACGCAGAACAACCACAATGACCACGTAACGCGCTACTGCTACTGATGACTAGCTACAGCGATTGCTCCGGCAACGAAGTCGCAAACCAGAGCAACGGAGCTGCTTGTGGCAATGTCCACGCAATAATGGCAACAGCAAATGTAATTATCGACAAGTCAATGACTTGCTGCAATAAGTAAGACGAACAACGAGCTGCATTCGCAAGAACAACATCACCGCCACAGTCAAGCACAATCATGTCTATAGCCTAGGCGCGTAGGACATATTACTGGTTAAGCACGAAACAAAGGTCTAGCCGTCAAACCCGTGCGCCTGCCCTGGCAAACAAAATGTGATAATGGAGCCTGTGGAAAGATCTTACCGACAACCCGAATTCTAGGAACACTAGACATAGAAGCAACAGGCCCAATATGTGCATAGCCGCCATATCCAAAATGACCTACTTCCACCGCTACCCCAGGCGGCAACAGTAGCAAGCCCAGCCACAGCTGAAACACCCGTAGCAATCATTTCAAAATTTCCTGCTAATAGAAACAATGTGCTGCCAAGAACAGTACAGACGATAGCCACGCTATTCAGTAGCGTTTCTGACCATTGCCATGGTGGCAACAATCGTAGCTCTTGTAATGGCAGAGAAGAACAAGAACCACAGCTACAAGAAACAAAGATACAGAGTTCAAAGCAATCGGGCCTGGCCACACAACGTGTGTCAATGAATGCAGGCCCGAGAGGGCGCTGCTGTTTTGTTGATTGCTGCCTGGTGATTGTCTCGTTCTTGTAAATATCAACTTACTAGATGCAACTTAGTCGCCGGTTTACGATCTTCCTATCTCTCCTTTTTACTCGCCCTGTGCCCTTCGAACTTCATTTCCTCTTTTGTCATTATTCAGTAAACGTAACATCTTTTGCCTTCTCCGTGCTTTGGGAAAGTGTTCGGGTCTTCTGTCGTCGACTCGTTTCCGTCTGAAGCAGCTTCCAGATCACCCGCAGGGCGTACAGCTTCGGTTTCCGGTGTCCAAGGCTTAGTAGGCACACGATTCTGGGTTCTCAGCGATGCAAAGCAGGCATACTCTTCGACGAAATGTCAAGGTATTGGCCCAGAAACTCAACCCCGGCTTGGAAAATCAAAATACCCTGCAACTTAGGAGACTTTGGAAGTTTCATACAAGGCGTCTGAAGGCGGCGTGCCGCTCCCCACCACCGGCCCAGATCTTGGCACCTTCGTCGTCGTCCACCCTGGAATCAGCCCGCACTTTGCGACATTAGCATCCAGCATCCACTCTGCAACCCTCAGATCCAGTGGAACCAAAGAACGCCCAAAAGATCACGAGTGTTGAAAAGCAGAACCCTTTAGACAACATCTTCCTCAGCTTAGTCTCAATTGCCCAGCTGCTCTTACTTGGACAGGGGCCGATCAACACGCAAACAGGTCCTTCTAGGGGGCTACACAAGACTGCAGTGTAAGTTGCGATACCAGAGATCTCGGCAAATCCGGCAGCAATACTGCTGCTGAAAAACAACCCTTGCAAGCCAATCCCTAAAGCGTTAACAAAAACAGCTGCGCCCAGGAGCCCCTAGTGCCTATGTCGAACCAAGTGGCAGGTAGAATCCGGATTCGGAGATGCACGGGCTTTGCACCCATCCCGAGCCGAGGCCAGCCTGCTATGGCAGGCGCTCTTCTCACCAGGTCTCTGGCCAGCGAGGGTGGTAGATAGCACAAAGAGACAGGCTCGAAAAAGATAGAAAGAGCGAGAGGCGCCAAGAAGCGCAGCAAGACAGCAACAACGAAAGAACGACATAGAGCAGTTTGAGCATGCCGGAGCTGTCAGCGATGTCAATGCATCGGAACAGTGGGGCTAAGCAAAGTTTGCACGACTCCACTGGCTCGCTGTTAGAATGCGCAAAGAACCGTCTCCTCTGCGGTCGTTTCACTGCTCTCTTTGCCTGGTGTATGGCGTCAACACCAGTGTTGGAGCCATATGCCTGCCAATGCCGGAGCAAGACTGCAAGCTGGTCGCGAAGTGCTTGATATTTTTGCGGCATGTAGATTCGTGATTAAAGTCTCGAGACTTCTGATGCCCGAAGCACCACGCCCTCTCAGTACCATCCATCTATGCTCCAGACTCCAGCAGATAGGCGCTGTCTCCGCAACATCTGCATGGACCGGCCGAGCTCTGGGGGGAATGACGGTGCCTCGCAACGACGCCTCTCAGTCTCATGGCGGACTCATCAAGTTGCTGCTGGCTTTCCTAATCTCGCGATATTCTACGAAGTTGGTCCCTAAGGTGAAGACCCTGGAGCGTGTCAAAGCCAAAATCGTCCACATCCGGATCCTTGAAACCACATTCTCAACTCGAATCCACCTGTGCGTGACTCACTGTCACAATGCTTCCCTGATGGAACTGTGAAACCGTTTGCATTGCCTCCCAACCGCTTGCGCCAGTCAGCCCATCGGAACAGCGAATGCTGAAGCCAGCGTAGAGGCAGAAGTTAAAATCTGGCACGATTCCGGCGCAGCGCTTCGGCTCGGGCTGACGGTCCACATTCGCTGTACGTTAGAATAATAATATACTAATATGATTATTATATATGCTTTCGATCTAGCTATAAAGATTCTATACCATTGCAAGTCCCGCGCTGCAGCATGCCCGTGAAGCTGGAGACTGGTGGTGGACAGAAAGTCACATGCAAAACCTGGCCTCCCACCGAGTGCTTTCCGGCGATGCAGACATCTTCAGTAGGGGAACACCAACCTCACAAACGTTTGACACTGCATGTGAGCTTCAGGAGCTTTGTCAGAGCTGTAGGTTTTGGGTTTGCGTCACGTACTGCTTTCCTTTTGCGGTTCGACAAGGAAACTGGGACAAGGGTCGTCCAAGAATGTCGGCATCCGATGCATGTAGACTGTAGACGTTGCAGGAACCTCTGAATGTGTCAGCCAGCGAGAAAGCCGAACCTACAAGCCCGAAGACTTCGCAACTCGCAATGCCAATGCCACCAAGGAGTCGAAGACTCAAAGCCCTGACTGCCCTAGCAGAGAAGCAGAAGCTGAGTGTCAGACTCGAATCGATCACACTGCTCCCCGAGATCACCAGGTAGGCCCCAGGCACCTCCAGGGAGCGATGAGCGAAGCGAAGCATGCACCACTTTCTCTCACAAAGCGGCTCACAGCTCAGACTCTCTCAGAGAGGTGAGCGGAGGCTTCCCGGTTGAGATTCCGCTTCCGCTGGCGGCCGCCTTTCGGAAAGAGAGGCGCTTTGTGCTCGTCCAGTCCGTCAGGGTGCCGTTCCCGGCGTGCGTGATGTCAACTCCGTTGTAGACGATGCTTAACACCTGGCGCTATGGAGCTAGGATTCTGCGCTTCGGCACCGACCACCTGGGACCCCGGACAGTGTCTGCAATGGTGAAGTTGCAGGTCACTTCCTCGATGAACTCCTGGCTGAACTTGGACCTGAGGGCAGAAGCTTCAGGACTTCGAGAAGGTGCCTTTGACAGAGACGCAACCGCGGCTTCTGACAGCACAAGAGCACTCTGGGCGTCTGAGGTCCCGGCGTTCCAGCTGGGACTGTTTGCCGAGTCGCTGTGGTGGCTAGGCCGGATACGAACACATCTCGGATGCTGGAGTCATTGTAATCAGCTCCATACCTGAAACGAGGGCTTCGCATTTGCGCAGACGAGGCTCTATCTTTGAAAGCTTTGGACCGTCTGCATAAGCCCGCTGCGAGAAGTAGATGTTGTACTGCGTGGCAGCAGAAGTGTCTGCCGGAATCGACCACTCAATGCTTCCTGCGGCTTCAGGATTCACATCGAAAACGATTCTTCTTCTTGACGAGAAGACACTGCAGCCAATACACGATCGTAAGGTCGTTAAACTGAGGACCTTGTACCGGATGGAATGGCAACTACACCAAGCTTTTCGAGGGGAGCCAACGCATGAGATGCGACGTGTGCGGGACCTTGGCGTGGGCTCCCTCTCTGGGGGAAGCACCCCTTGCATCTCCCGAACTCGTGAAAGTCCCAAGCATCTAACGCTGGTAATTCGGCAGAAGTCCTCCAATCATGTTTGGATCCAGGTCGAAGTCAACTGCGGTTCGAAAGTCCGAGCGGCGGAGGGAAGAGAGGGACTTGACGGTTTCGCTTGGAGCTTCTACAAATCTCAAGCCCACGCCTTTGAAGCAGCCCATGCAACCAAGTGGCCGAAGCTCAAATCTGAGACGAGAACATCTTGGTCCAAAATCTGTATGCCTGAGCTGCACGACAAAGTACATGCTGCCGTGCGTCTTCACGAAGAGCAGTTCCCAAAAAGCAGCGGGCCTACGGGGGTGGTCTGCTCGTACGCGACGGACCGAGTGTAGACAACCCAATGCCTCGGCAGTGGAGCCGGCTGCCGGCTGCTGGCATCTTAGGTGATGGAGTTCGATTTCCTCACATCTAGGCCACATAGGCATTCCGATGCATGGTTGTTGCTCCCTGGAAGTTCGCCTGATTGGGCACGACTTCTTGTTCCATCATGTTCCATCACTATTGCTTCCAAGCAATATTGCACTCCACTATCTGGCTTACCGTAAAGCAGTGCCACTTCCTTGCCACCTCTTGCGGCCACAGAGAAAAACAAGGAGCCTGGGACAGATCGAGGTCAGGAGAGGGACATGAGACAGTGGTGGCCCTTTCCCCTCCGCAAACAGCTGCCAAGCCACGTGTAGTCGTTGAACATGGTGTCCACTGGCACAGAGAAAGAGTTGGTCCCAACTGGCACCACGCCTCATAGACGGAACTAGGGTGGAATCGCAGTCTGCGAGCCCCCGGGGCAAGTTAGCTTCGGGGTCAGAAAGTTTCGCGCCCTGTTGAAAGGACCACCTTCTGCTTGCATGGCGCCGAAAGGGGTTGCAGATCTTCCGCCACCAGCTGCGGTGGTTGCCATGTACACCACGTAGTCCTGTCGGTGCTGTGCTTTGACAGCCGAGTGGTGGACCTCTAACCACACCGAGGGAAGGGAAAGTGACCCCACCCCAATCTGCATTGCAGAACCCCCTGCCTCAAAGAATTCCTGCTGCATGTCTCGCAGCAAAAGCCAAAACGCCCAGAAATCCAAGAGCTGTCCCGACACATCCTGACCCACTCCAAATGGCAAGCAGCCCGTGCAGCTCCTGCCTGGTTGAAATTCACGTCAAAGGGAGGGCCCCAGGACAGGGTGCCTCCAATCTCCAACCGGTCCAGGTCTCTGTCGGGAAAGGAGACGAAGCCCACAGACGAAATCCTTGACTGCAAGTGCTTGATTGGAAACTTCTTGCCACAGGTGGCTCAACAGCTGAATCTCACGCCGTCATGAGCGATTGATAGGTACAGAGTAGATATAGAGGGAAACTTAAAATTCGTGTGCGTGCAAGAATCGTCTCAGCGATGGCCACGCTGCTCGGTGTCTGTTGTTCGTTGCCGAAAGCAGTGATGAAGATACCAATGTACGCCATGCCGCTGATCTCAGCCAAGGAAAGCTTGGAACCGCACGGCACGGACATGCAACTGTGACTGCACGACTAGACTGACAACTCCGGCTCGAGGAGATTGCCAGAACGATTCTCAATACGTCTTGCGGAATAAGGAGGGCCTGGCAAAAGCCACGACAATGAACAATTGAACAGGTCGCTGGTCAACCTGAACGAACAAAGCATAATACCGTAGCTCAACCACATCCTCCTTGTGAGTTAAGAAACTGCTAGACTAAATCGAACGAAGACTAGCCGCAGCTCATCATTTCCCTGGTGCTGTATATCATCATGCTGTCACTGTCATAATGCAGTCGATGCTAAGTCTGCGGCGTTCGTGTTTTCTGCAAAACTCACTTGCAGGTCTCCTGGCGTGAATATCCACGGGCAGGAGAAGTAGTAGTGGTAGAAACAGACATGAAGTAAAAAAAAAAAAGAACGTGGAAGTAGAAGTAGAAAAAGTAGCAGCAGAAGCACCAACGAAAATTGAAGAAGGAGTAGTATCAGTTGTAGTAGTTGTCGTCGTAGTAGTAGTAGTAGTAGTGGTAGTGGTAGTGGTAGCAGTAGTAGGAGGTGGTGGTGGTAGTAGTAGTAGCAGTAGTAGTAGTAGTAGTAGCAGAAGAAGCAGTAGTAGTAGTAGTAGTAGTAGTAGTAGTAGTAGTAGTAGTAGTAGTAGCGTAGTAGTAGCGCAGTAGTAGGTGGTAGTAGGTGGCAGTAGGAGTAGTAATAGTGGTTGTAGTAGTAGGTGGTAGTAGGAGTAGTAGGTGGCAGTAGTAGTAGTAATAGTAGTGGTAGTAGTAGTAGTAGTAGTAGCAGGAGTAGTAGTAGTAGTAGTAGTAGTAGTAGTAGTAGTAGTAGTAGTACTCGTACAAGGTGGTAGTAGGTGGTTGTAGGTGGTAGTAGGTGGTAGTAGGTGGCAGTAGTAGTAGTAGTAGTAGTAGTCGTGGTGGTGGTGGTGGTAGTAGTAGTAGTAGTAGTAACAGAGGTAGTAGTAGTAGTAGTAGTAGTAGTAGTAGTCGTAGTAGTCGTAGTAGTCGTAGTAGTCGTAGTAGTCGTAATAATCGTAGTCGTAGTAGTAGTAGTAGTAGTAGTAGTAGTAGTAGTAGTAGTAGTAGGTGGTAGTAGGTGGTTTCAGGTGGTAGAAGGTGGCAGTAGTAGCAGTAGTAGTAGTAGTAGTAGTAGTAGCAGTAGCAGTAGCAGTAGTAGTAGTAGTAGTAGTAGTAGTAGTAGTAGTAGTAGTAGTAGTAGTAGTAGTAGTAGTAGTAGTAGTATTCGTAGTAGGTGGTAGTAGGTGGTTTCAGGTGGTCGTAGGTGGCAGTAGTAGCAGTAGTAGTAGTAGTAGTAGTAGTAGTAGCAGTAGTAGTAGTAGTAGTGGTTCTTGTTGTTGTTGCACGGCAGAGGCCAGGGTGCCAGTGGATGGAGCGCCAGATTCGGGAGGCACGGAGCTGTCACCTAATCGTGTCTCTTCCTTCTCATTCGCCGGGGCAGACGGGTCACGACAAACCGGCTTAGCCTTTCCAAGGGCTCTAGAAGGAAATGCTCATTGTCTGTTCTGGCAGACTTTCAGAGAGCATGTGTTTTGAAGCCCTTCAGGTCTGCCAGCCCGCCTGAAACGCTGGGATTCCGCGTTTCAACTCCGAAGACGACCCACATTCAAATCAAAGTCTTCTGCAAAGGCCAACACCAGGGTATGCTGAGAGTCCGACAGGCTTGGGTGCAAACAAGTATCCACAGTGCAATGCCCAAACCTGCTATACGTGACTGATCCCAACTTGCTCCTCTAGTCAGTATGCTCTCCTAATGCAGCGACATATCCCGAAGCCGCTACACCCACGTCCTCGAGGCTTGTCGCTGTCTAGCTGGAATTTGACTGTTCCAGCTCGGTCGCTTTGGAAGAAAACACGATACCTCGGTGTGCTTTCAATTTCGGGACTGCAGGCTGGCTCCTGTCTTGACCAGAAGCTGCCCTCGAGCCTTGTATGAAGCAAAACAGGATTTCAGGCAAGTGCAGCAAGCTCTGAAGCTGAACCTTCAAGGCACTGCGGCCCTGCACCTCGCCCAAACCCCTCACTTGCGAAGATCTCTTTCGTGGCAAAGCAACACATCCACGATCCGCTCGTCCGGAGGAGGATCCCAGGTGATCTCCCCGCCAACTTCGAATTCGTCAAGATCCTGTGACGAAGGCCATACCATCAAACCACCACAGAGGAGGGACGAGATTTAAGTTTATTGAACAGTTCTTTTGCGACTGCTGCTGCTGAAGCAACCCCGGGTCAGGGGAAGCAAGGGCAGCCGATGGCATGCTGGCAGAGTGATGGACGGCATAATTATCGAGCTCCCCTCCCTCATGGCTTCATAAATCCGCCATACTTGCATTGTAGATGTCTAGGGTCTGGGCTAGCCCGCGATCGGACTACGACGCGTGGAGGTCTCGACGTGCAGCATCAGCATGTGAAAGGCTAGCACGACTAAGGGCATTGGGCTCTGTGGACCGTGCCGACACAATGCAGGTCCCGATCGAAGAGCGTGATGTTCTCCACAATTGCAATTGAGTCTATAAGTTCGAGGGCAGCTGGAGTCGTCATCTCGGCGAGTGTTGACTCCGAATACCTGGGAAGCCAGGACGTGCGAGAACGTTCCGCCAAAGTTATGTAGACTCCTGCGACATGATTGCCTGTTCATGTCTGTTGGGTAACATGGTGACCGCTGAGCAGACACAATCACACAATCTCTTGCCAATGTCTTGTCGACTCCAGAATCTCCATGTTCGTCCAGAGATAGCAGGGAAGTGATGTCGTCCAATTAATCTCACATCATTGATGCAAACGGGCTGCACCAGAAGATGCGTGTGGTTGTCCAGTGGTGTGTCCAACGGGATGAAGAACCTGGCTTGGTTCTTCAAGGATTTAACAGGCCTCTCCAAGGAGCCGCCTCACTACACTCGGCTCGACATTTAGCTGCTGTGAAATTTTCAGGCAATCTTGCTGCACCGTATCATCCCGGGCACGAAGAACGCTGAGGCTAACTAAGTCTAAGAGGAGGGGCTCGTAGATGCCCACAGAAACGTTTCCCAAGTATTGGCGGCCGTGACCATAAGCATTCTCAGACAAATAGACGTTGTACCGGATAACCTGCCAAATGCGAAGCGGGACGTCAAGATAGATGTATGTGTGTGTGTGTGTGTGTTCTTAGACATGTCGCCAGGAACAGAGAAGCGGTTCAAGGCTTGCCCAAGTTGCGAGCCCAAACGCTAAATCCGAAATTCTGGCATGGAGCATGGAACTCGTCGGTTGGCGGATCCCAAGTGAGGTTGCCCGCAAGTTCCCCGCGGTCCACATCGATGTCTAGGAAATCCAGATTTTGGGGCAGAGCGCTGGTGTCGAAGAGGCTGTGTGCAGTTGGAGTGGTCTGCTCCGCGAGAACTGACCTGGAGAGAAAAACAAGAGCTTGACTCAATACACGTGGCTAGGAGAAGCGAACAGCAAGGATGTTTGATGCAGGCCTGCCCTTGAACAAACAACAACATGAGACTCGCACCAACTTTGACGGTGACCGTGACAGGTCGCGTGATGCGCTACGTCCTAAGATGTACTGGGACCTAGGAAGCGGATCGCATGCGCACACCCGGGGAGCTAAGCAGGAAGGGACGAGATTCAGGTCGGCCAATGCTTGCGGCGCGATCATTACTACCGTTACAATACTCCGAATACATCCGTGCAATGTACATATAATCCATGTAACGAGTATGTACTCAAACGATGCAGGGTAAAAATGCCGCTGCCAGTCCAACTTCAGCTTGGGCACTTGGTGTACACCACGAAGCGCGTATAAGCATTGCGAGGTGTTTCTGCAGGTGTCAGGAGCATGTTTGTCCCGAACGGAACGTCCTGGTGCATGGGATGTGCTGCGGGTCCCTGGACCGTTACCACGGACACTCGCCGAGGAAGCTTCTGGTCTCAGAGCTTGAAAGTCTTCGGCTATCGTCCCCTTATTAATGTGTCATTGTCGAATTTGGGGGATTCAGCTGTCCAGGAAAGGTGAAATACCAGGGTGGCCTCAAAATTTGCTTACAAAGCCTTTCGCAGGAGCTCAGGACCGAAGTCATTGATTCTAAGTTTGTCCAACTGAAAAGGCCTGGGCGTGAAACACACACCCGGAAGGTCAAGATGCTTCAGCCTTGAACATGCACCGGTAACAGGGGTGCAGGCTGGAACTATGCAGTGAGCTGGACTTCGCGACTGGCAGCACTTCGAAATGCTTGCACTGTTAAAGGTTCTGCCAGCATGGTAGCAACTCTTTAGACTAAACCACCCCAAATGCGTACCCCCTCCCTCCGCGACACTCCTGCTCGATCTGCGACCGATTCGTCCCGATGTCGTCTAAGGACAAATAAACGACATAGGCCAACACCTTTGTGTCGGCAAGTACCACGCGGAAAAAGTCAAGTCATGCCTAGCCCTCGTTTCGGAGACTAATTGAAGCTTACCATAAGGATGCCACCTTAGTTGTGGACAAGAACCAAAAGCCCGAGCTTGACTGCCCACGTGGCTGCTGGTTGAACCAAGCCGTAGTTAGCATGCAGCATTGGGCTCAGCAGTTTGCCGGGGTCTGTGACGCAATCAGCATCAAGTGTGTTCTCACCAGCTTTGTGAACTCAACCAGCTTGGTTGATGATACGAAGGGACTGCACCTTCGTCTTGGAACATGCATCCATGCATGAACATTGGACCAAACAGGGAAATGGTGAGAGTGAGAGAGAGAGAGAGAGAGAGAGAGAGAGAGAGAGAGAGAGAGAGGGAGAGAGAGAGAGAGAGAGAGAGAGAGAGAGAGAGAGAGAGAGAGAGAGAGAAAGGGAGAGAGAGAGAGAGAGAGAGAGAGAGAGAGAGAAAGAAAGAAAGACAGAAAGCGAGGGAGAGAGAGAGAGAGAGAGAGAGAGAGAGAGAGCGAGAGAGAGCGAGAGAGAGAGACACAAGGAGAGGTCTCAAGAGTGTCTGCCGCACGCGTTTGCATGTGTAAAGGAGTACTTCTTCTCCTCTCTCTCACCGCAAAGAGAGTGACCAGGCAGAAGCCGTCCAAACCAGGAAATTGAGGGCTTTCGCCGGGCTCTCGAAGCCTGCAATAAAATGAGGGGCCTGCTGCTTGTTTCCCGGAGTAACTCAAGCAGCTAACGGCCAACTGCTAACACAGAAATCGGGTCTTGAGTCTGAGATTGGGTCTCCGGAACGTTTTCGACAAATGCACGCGAGAGCAGGATGGCAATAATATGTAAACATAGAAACACACATGTGCACACACACAGGTACATATACTCCAATGCATAACTGTGCATGTACATCTGCACGCATGCATACATATTTACATACATACACGAATACATAAGATACAAGCATACACACGTACATACACTCACATAATTACGACGCACACGAACATACATACACGGACACAAAAGCACATACGCAAATACATACTTTGACATACATGATGGCAGTGCTTCTTATACTATTGTGGCCCTCGTTAATGTGCTCGGACTGCGGCTGATTTAGGTCATGTGGTGTCTTTTTTGTCATCCTTTTGATTGTGCGAATGGCTTCATTTTGTTTCGCCTCTGCTAATGATCCACTGTACTGTAATGTAGGAGAGGGTAGACATGGCTCTTGGCGGCTGGGTGGGCAGTTTGCAGGGAGTGCAGGATGAAGGCAAAAGTTCGAAGGATTTCAGTCTTGGTTGAAACCTTGAAATGGCCCGGCTTAGTTTTCGAGGTTTCGGACCTCGTACTTGCAGCTTTACAGCTTCGGAGTTTTAGGGTTGGGGTGGGCAGTTGTGTAGGATGACCTAGAGGTGTTTTTGGAGATTCAGGGAGATTGGGCCATTGGCGGTTTTATTAGCGTTGTCAAGGCCGGTTTGAGGTGTACTGGCGGATCATGGGGGGTGGGGGGGGGGGGGGGGTTCGGACCGCGATAGCCTCGGACAACTGTCATAAAGAGGATCGAAGACTAAAGACCTTCATGCTGAGGACTGTATCCTTCACACTAATACTCCCCCTACCGCCCTACTACTTTACTGCTACTGCCATTGCCACTACTACTACTACTACTACGACTACTACGACTACTACTACTACTACTACTACTACTACTACTGCTGGTAGTACTAGTACTAGTATAAGTACGAGTGCTCGTACAAGCAGGAGTACGAGTAGTAGCAGTAGTAGTAGGTCGTCGTCGTAGTCGATAAGGAAGTCGAATTAGTAGTAGTAGTAGTAGTAGTAGTAGTAGTAGTAGTAGTAGTAGTAGTAGTAGTAGTAGTAGTAGTAGTAGCAGTACTAGTAGTACTAGTAGTAGTAGTAGTAGTAGTAGTAGTAGTAGTAGTAGTAGTAGTAGTAGTAGTAGTGGTAGTAGTGGTAGTAGTGGTGGTAGTAGTAGTAGTAGTACTAGTACTAGTAGTAGGAGTAGTTAGCAGTAGTAGTAGCAGTAGCAGTAGCAGTAGCAGTAGCAGTAGCAGTAGCCGTAGCCGTAGCAGTAGCAGTAGTAGTTGTTGTTGTTGTAGTAGTAGTAGTAGTAGTACTACTACTACTACTACTACTACTACTACTACTACTACTACTACTGGTACTGGTACTAGTTTTAGTAGTACCTGGTAGTCGCAACAGCGGAGTGGTAGTAGCAGTAGTAGTAGTAGTAGTAGTAGTAGTCGTCGTAGTAGTAGTAGTAGTTGTTGTTGTAGTAGTCGTCGTCGTCGTACTGTAGTCGTAGAGGTAGCAGAAGTAGAAGCAGTAGTACTACTAGTACTGCTACGACGACGACTACGACTACATACTACTACCACTACCAGCATCACCACCACCACCCCGACTAACTACTAGTATCACTGCAACGACAACTACGACTGTGACTACGACTGCGACGACGATGACGGCGACGACTCCTGCTACTGCTGTACTCCTGTTCTACTATACTGGTGAACTACTGAGCTACTTCAACTGTACTACTGTCCTAAAAATAGTATTGATACTCTATGGCCACTGCCCGACTGTACTACGACGTACAAGCGGTCAGACCCCTCTCAGCCCCCGTCCGTCGAGAACGAAGCATTGTCTCGGATGTGCTATGTAGGCCTGGCTACTGGCCTGTCGAACGGCTATGTGACGGTCTGACTGAGTGTGTGTGTGTGTGTGGGTGTGTCTGTGGGTGTGTGTGTGTGTGTGTCTCTGCAGGTGTGTGTGTGTGTGTACGTGTGTACGCACGTAGACACACGCCCGAGTCTGATAACGTATGACATGCACATACGTACTCTCCAAATCCGAGCCAGACGCGGGAGATTCATAGAGGTGGAGTCAAGCCGCTCGATCCCAATCAGAGCCGGGCGCAGTCCAACTCACCACGCCGCCAAGGTCCTCTCAGGGTTCTGACTAAAGAGCTCCATGCCGAGAGCCCAGAGAGCAGAAGAGAGCTCTCCCGGCCTCCAAGTCCAGATCTTTGCCAACAAAGTCAACATTCGAGACGCTGGCATTGGCATCGTGGATTAGGTGATACTGCGGCGTGGTTTGCCTCAGCTTAGACAGGGGCCAAAGCGATTGATGCAAACCACGAGGGCACAGGGCGGGTTCATCCTAATTTCGACTGCACGATTCGGCTGCGACACGAGCAGCGCAGGCTGGCTTCACAAGACCCCAAGATAGCTTCCAACTTTGGAACATGGCTATGACAAAAGTTGAGCTCAAGCAGCTCGACCAAAGCGGAGGACGCATAGATCACAACCTTGGTCCGGCAATGCCATCGCGCGCGTTTTTGCCATCTCTGGACATAACATCGCCATGCAAGTCTTGTACAACTCGCGTGGATGACTCGCAGTCTCTGCTCATCGCCAGGCTAAGCGCGAGAAACCGCAGCTTTTTGGAAATTTCGCTGCCCTTGCAACACTCAGCTCGCCACGTGGCTGTAGCCATTCCTGCGCCGCTCTCTTCACCAGCGACATCACAATCCAAAGACTGCTGTGTGACACAGCTGTTGTTCCGAATCCCGCCAAGGTCCGAAATTCCAGACGACGGTCAAAGTAAGTAGCCTTTATCCACGGTCACACTTGTGTCGCAGGGGTTTGGGCTTCCGCGTGAAGTTTTCTGGCAGAGGCAGGCGCTCAAGCTAAGAGTCTGACTGAATCAGAAAGGTCTTGCAGCAATGTGCCATACACCTTTTCGCCAAGAACACACACACACACACACATAGAAGCAACCATACGCAGTCATTCAGACTCACGAGACAACAAACCCGGAACCCCAGCCGCCCGGTCCGGGGGGTCTCGGGAGGCACGAAAAGCAGGTCGGTACCCACTGGCACCACGCCAAGCTGTGAACGTCCTGAAGCAAAGGCTTAGGGCCAAGGCCTCGGGAGACGAGGGATAGACGAGGAGCTCATGAGCTGGGCCCAGCACTTCCCCCATTCAATTCACAAGGCTTATCCAGGCTCAGCCCTTCGTGTGTGCCAAAGACCCTTTCCATTACGTTATACTCCTGAAAGGAGCCACTTTCTTAAGGAACCTTCAGTGGTCTCGGATCTTCCGGGCTAATAAATGAAACGCCGGAGGACTGCTGCAATCTGGTATACAGTACATACCTGAAGACCTCACTTCTTTGTATTCCATTCACCGGCTCCGGCCAATTTTCTTATGTTAAAATTTCTATTGGCCCTGGGTCCAATTAGTCGTAATGGCTCAACTATTTAGCAGCCACATGGTAGGTTTCGAATCCGGGCAGGAAAAGGCTTCAGAGCTCAGATCGGAATCTCGACGAACGTAAGGATTAGTGCCGAAATAACCCCGAAGTCGACAGAATCTGACCATGGCACCTGACCACGGAAGATGACCATTGTCGCTCAAGCTTTTCAAGGGCATCGAACCATCCGCAAGGTAGACGTAGTACTCCGTGACCTCTCAACGCGCCAGAGGTGTCACATGTCTCGGAGCTCAGGAGGCGCTGGAGTTTGCCTTGCAGATCACCTGTAACTTCTCTAGGACTCCAGGACCAGTCAAGGATCAAAGGACAAATCACTAGACGCGACTTCTAGTGCACGCAGAACAGCCACACTGTCCCACAGTGTGCCCGCATAGCCCGACTCTGCCCGAACTGCGACATGCATTGTCTGCTTGTCACAGTCGATGCGACAAGCAGTCTTCGAGCACGAAGACCAGTTTTCTTTCACTAAGCTAACTACTCCACAAGGAATCCTTGTGAGTTCCCTCGTCCCACCCCGACTCAAGAAACAGCTGGACGTGTGGTGACATCCTGACTGGCACTCTTTCTCGAGGTGTCGAAAGTCCGTGTTCCGAGAATTCGACTCAATAACATCTATTCTCCAAGTAGTCGGCATTGGTCACACTGTCAAAGCTCGGCCTGCTGGTAGACGCCCGGCTCCGTCCATGTAATGTTGGAGCCCAGGTCACCGAAGTCCAGATCAAGGTCTTCGAACACCTGTTTCGAAGCTTGCGTGGCTGGACGTTGGGTCGTGACTGCATCTGAGGTTGTGGCAATGCCCGAGACCATGGAGATCGAGTCAGATAGGACAAGGAAAGCTGGCGTGGTCTGTTCCACCAGGTAAGACTGCGTGAAGATCCTTAGACTTCAAGATGTGCTTGTGGTGATAATGAAATATCCGAGCCGCATGAAAACAGGCTTAGACAGTTGCAGGAAGAGGCACAGCAAGTGAGTGAAGGCCGGGACTTGGGAGATCTCTGGTGGCAGCAGCTCGCGGCCAGTACCTCGGCATTCTAGATCTTCGGCTCCCCAAACCTCGTCTCCGTTACATAAGGGTTGGTAAATTAAAAGGCTGTTGGAAAAGTCTAGCGCAGAGGTTCGTGGTAGCTATAAGGTGGCATCATAGGTGCCTCCATTAGGATGACAACTTGTTTTCTAATACTATAGCTTCCGTGCCGCGCCCGGCCCGGCCGTGCCGAAACGCACCGTACACTACACTACCCTACCCCTACTTACCTACAGTACCTGCCTAGCTGCATGCCCGCGCAGACCTACCCACCCACCCACCCACCCACCCATACCTACCTGCCTACCTAGCTACCTACTTTAATGGACCCGGTTTTAGCTAATGATTTAAAAGTATTATAGAGTTTGACAAGCTGGTAGTAAGCGAGTAGTAACCTAATTATAACCCAGTAGTAAACTGTTCTAAGTGTGATAAACGGTTATTGAAGTTATGTGGGATTATATAGAAGTTATAATTTTTAAGGAGTTTATACAAGAGGTTATGATAGGTTATCTAAGTGGTTAAGCATAAAGAATGTAAGTCGTATAATGGTTATAATCGGGATTACATATCCACTTATCAGACACACACTACTGCCATTTTACTGGGTCACGCTGTCTATATATTTCATGGTTGATATAGGCCCAGAGGCAAGTTGGTGTGCGATTGGAACCAGTTTTTCCCTTGACATGGCGGGATTGTGCTTCTGAATCCGCTTTACCATTGCATCCCATTTGCTGCCTGCATCAAGACAAGGGCTCGAAACCCCGAAAGCATGCAAAGCACAACCGCACAATGCAACACCAAGCTTGCACTGAGCCGGTGTGCTCCGGGGACATCTTTCAAAAATTTGCAATGGCTGTTCAATTCCATTTAAAGTTGAGATCAAGTTTCACGTGCCCATGGCGGCGTTGTACGGTTCGTGCATATATGCAGGTGCAGCTCGAGCCAAGTGCGTTGGAGGCAGTGCACGCGTGGCACAGCGGACAGGACATGCAGAGGATGAATGAAGATGAGGAGGAGGACCATGAACTGCCCCGGAGGGGAACGAGCGCTGATATCCAGCGGGCATGCATGCATGCACAGTTCTTCTGTGCAGTTTGGTATATAGCGCATGGATCGCGAAAGCTGTGCGGGATGCTTCTGCGTCCAAAGAGGAAAAGAAGAAGATTTAAGGTTTTATTTGAAATGAATTTTATTGTTATATATATATATATATATATGTATATGCATATATGCAGGAAGACAATTGAAAGCCGCGCAATCGCATAAATCTTGCCGGTAGCAGCAAATGTTCAATTGTTCATGTGGAGCTGCATAGAGCCCAGAGGCTACAACGCCTGTGGAAGTTCAATTGAGCTTGATTGGAGAAGGGCTCCATGTTTGAAGGCTGAAGTGGAGAAGGGCATTCTGCATGTGCCAGTACGGGAAAGAACGCATGCTTCCGCGCCGCTCCGTCAAGAGAGGGTATAGCTGACGTAGTTGCATGCATGCCTTCACACACGCAGCAGCACGCATGCACAGCAGCAAGCACAGCAGCATGCACAGCAGCATGCAGAGCAGCGCAGCAAGCATGGAGCAGTTATACCTCAAACAGTCGCTTCACTGCACTCTGAAGACTGTAACGCCTTGGGAGTTTACTGCACTTAGAACACTTCGGTCCCAGACCTGGCAGGTCCCTGCAGTCTGAGGCTTGTAACTCCTTATAGAACGGCCACTCTGAGGCCTGTACGCACACACTTCAACATGCAGCATGTAACGCCTTAGGCAGCAACTTCACTGCACTCTAAGACCTGTAACGCCCATAGGACCGTGGCCTCGCGGAGCCATGGACAAGAATGTCGTGAAGGGCATGGTGGACTCCCTTGAGGAGGCGCGTGCAACGCGAACCTTGACCGAGAACGAAGAGCGCTTCATTAGCGAGTACCACCAGGAAGTGAGGGCACAAGCTGCCAGGAAGAAGGGAAGAAGTGCGCCCTCAGAGGCGAAGGAGGACGAGACACTTTCCGAGGAGCCCAGGGTGGGTGGTTTTTTCTATAGTATGTATGTATCTATATATATATATATATCGCTGTATAAATATCGAAACTTGAAGCTAGAAATCCTCATACAAAATATAGAGCTCACTTCTATAAACCTGCTCAAGTCATTTCAGGTTTTTAAATACATATTATATAAGGTTACCTTAAACTACCCCTCTAAACCACCTAACAAATTTAAAGCATGTAGGGTTAATATGTATATATATATATATATATATATATATATATATGGGTTCGATGCCCGCAATACAAAATATCGCGAAGCCTTGAACCCTAAACCTATATAATCTTATTAAAAAACCAGCAAAGCCTGCATGCCAGGACCAGCCGACGAGTCCGAGGACGGAGCCCGACGCGGCTAAGGAGCCCAAGGTGGCTGAAAGGAAGGAGACGGAGTCGGAGGACAGTGCAGCGCCTTCGGTGGCGAAGCGGGAGGCGGAGCAGAGCTCGGAGGGCGAGAAGGCCAAGAAGCTGAAGAAGGAGCGCCGTAGGGCGGAGCGGAGGGCGGAGTCCGAGGAGCGCCGACGCCGGCGGGAGGAAGAAGACCGGGAGCGCAGCAGACGCTTTGAACGGGAGATGGCGGAGTTGAGTGAGAGCATCCAGCGCCAGCGAGAGGCGGAAGCGCAACTATTTGCGGACCGGCTTCGCGAGTGGAGCGACACGCAAGATCGCTGGTGGCGCGAGGCGCAGGAGGAGAGGGCGCGCCGTCGCCGTGATGAGGAGGAGGGGGAGGACCGTCGCAACCGAGGGCGCCGGGACCGGCGAGAGGACAGGAGCGATGATCGCTGGGATGATGGGCGTTATCGCCGAGACGACAGGCGCGATGATCGCCGGGGTGATGGGCGTGATCGCCGAGACGACAGGCGCGGCCATCGCGACCTTGGGCCTGGGCAGTGGCGCCGCTCTGGCGATGATGACACGGACGATGCTTGGTTTTTCTTCGTATACTGTTTTCGGGTTTGTTTACAAAATACTATAGATACAAATATATATATATATATATATATATTATTTATCCTAATCCTGCATATAGACCTTATAATGCGAAAACCTTATGCAACGTTTCAGCTTCAGCCCAAAACCTTATAAGCCCAAAACTATATACATAAACCCTGATATCAACCTTGAACCCCAAACCCCAAAACCCATAAACGCACAACCCTATATAGCCATCTCAGGACTCGTGGTATGGTGGCAGAGGGCGCTCTGGAGGAGCGAGCAGCAGCAGCGACCCCCGTGGCGGGAAGGGCGCCCGTGGTGGCGGCAAAGGAGGAGCGCGCCGGCCGCGATACGAAAGCTACGTAGGGCGCGAACACGAAGCTCCGGATGGAACTCCGTTGGATCGCCGCCGAGGGGGCGCCGTCACGAAGGTCGCCGTGCTGCTGGGCGCGTTTGAACGCGATGGCTTGAGCGCAGACTTGCTCGACATGGCAGAGCGCTTCCAAGACGCTTTAAGTGCGCGCACGACGCGGATTGAGGATGGGTCGTGGGCAGACAAGCTGCGGCGCTTAGTTATAGCGATCGAGAACCAGGACGAGGACATGGTTCAGGAGCTGCTTTACGACTACACCCACAGGTGCAGTTTCCTGCAGAGCGCCCTGGCCAACAAGAAGTGGGAGGATTGGCGGCGGCGGGGCTACGAGGATTAGGGCGTTTACCGCCAAAAGGGCGCCAGTCGCCGGATAGTGGGCGCATGTCGCCTTGTACAGCTTCCAGCAGCGCACACTTGCGGCCTGGGTTTACGGGCTTTATATATATAGCCAGATTAATACGAAGCACATAGGTATAATATATTATAATCTAAAATACAGCTGCAAATGTGTGCCGCGACGGCAGAGCAAAGCGGAGCGTGACGCTTCAGGCTGCAAAAAAAAGAGTGCGCACAACAGGTTTTGGTTTTTAGGGTTTAGGGTTTAGGGTTGAGATTTTACTTTAATGCAATTGTTCAAGTATTTGATTCATAAAACCCTAAACCCACAACGCTTGAACCCAAACCCTTAATCCCTTATCCCTAGGCTTGAACCGCTAAGCCTTAAACCCCAAACCCTCGACCCTAAAGCCTTAAACCCCAAGCTGCCAACCCTTAAGCCTCCCCCAAACCCGTATCCCCCCCTCCACCCTCTTTTGGGCGGGCTTCGGGGATGTGGGGGGGGGGGGCATGGGGGGGAGGCTTGGGGGGGCGTTGGGGGGGGGGGGGGGGGGGGGGGGGGGGGGGGGGGGGGGGGGGGGGGGGGGGGGGTGGTGAGGGGGGGCTTGGGGGGGGCGTGGGGGTGGCTGGGGGCTGCTTGACGGGGCTAGGCAGGGCTGGGCAGGGCTGGGGGGGGCCGAAAATTCCAATTTATATATATAAATTGAAATTTCCAAAAACGGAAATTCCAATTTATATATATAAATTGGAATTTCCAAAAAAAAAATCCAATTTATATATATAAATTGGAATTTCCAAAAAAAAAATTCCAATTTATATATATAAATTGGAATTTCCGAAAATGGAAATTCCAATTTATATATGTAAATTGGAATTTCCGAAAATGGAAATTCCAATTTATATATGTAAATTGGAATTTTCGGCTCCCCCCCAGCCTTGCCCAGCCCTGCCTAGCCCCGCAAGCAGCCCCCACACGCCCCACACCCCGCCCACACCACCACCAACCACCCCGCCCCCCCTGCCCCCACCCGCCCCCCCCGCCCCCCCCCCTCCGCCCCCCCGCCCCCCCGCCCCCGCCCCCCCGCCCCCACCCCCCCCCCCCGCCCCCCCCGGCCCCCCCCGCCCCCTCCCCAACGCCCCCACCCCCAACCACGGCGCCACCACGCGCCCACCCACCCCGACCCCGCCCCCCCCCCGGCCCCCCCCGGCACCCACAGCCCCCCAAACCCCAGCCCCAGCCAAGAAGCCTACGCCCCCCAAGCGACCGCCCCCAACCACCATGCTGCAAATACCGCGTGAAAACAACAGCCAGGCATCCCCCACATCTGCGGGCAAAACCTGGCGGAAGTGATGCGCCACCGAGCAAAAAGCCTGTAAATACTGCATTAAACAAAATTTCACGCATCTGTTGGCAACATCTGGCGGAAGTGAGCTGTGAATCACTTCCGCCAGATGTTGCCCCGTCAACAACCAGCACACCCTCACACCCACAACCCACGCCGCACATCATGCCGAACAACCGGCACAAAACATGCAAACCCACCCCGCGCCCATTCAACCAGCAGCCAACGCCCAGACACCCACAAACCCTAACCCTGAACTATAAACCCTAAAACTCCAAACCCTCAACCCCCTAAACGCCAAACCCCAAACCCCAAGCCCCTAAACCCTAACCCTGAACCTTAAGCACCAAACCCTAAACCTTAAACCCCTTGAACCCCAACTCCTTAATCCCTTATCCCTATGCTTGAACCGTTAACCCTTAAACCCCACATCCTCAACCCTAAACCCTCCAAACCCCAAGCCGCCAACCCTAAACCCTAAACCCAACCCTGAACCGTATAACACCCTATATAACCCCAAACCCTAAACCCACACCCACCCGCCCACCCAAGCAAGCAAGCAGCAGCACGACAGCATCAACGTTAATGGCAACAGCACAACAACAACAACAACAACAACAACAACAACAACAACAACAACAACAACAACAACAACAACAACAACAACAACACTAGCAACAACAGCAGCAGCAACAACAACAACCAGAAACTCATGTTATAGTGGTTCACCATGATATTTATTTATAGATGTTAGTTTTACATATAATTAACACTAAACAAAACCCTATTTAGTTCGTCATGTTGTAGGTCATTCTTGTTTCTACATGAGTATGATAAGTTGATTCACATATATCAATCTATGAATTGCAGGCGAACCGTAAGTATTACTGTATAATACTACAGACATAATTTAATGTTGGGGTTTATACGGTCTATGGAGCCCAAGGTTTAGGGTTTAGGGCACGGGCAGCTGAAACCACAACTTTTTGGCTACTGGCGGACTTTGGACGCTGCTGTATACTGCCACACAGGACACACATCTGCTGGCTTTCGGTCGAAGTGATATACACTGCTTGCATGATCGACGTATAACTGCTCTTCCACGCCGCAGGTGTGGCCTTTAAGACTATATACAACGGCGAAGCACGCCCTCAAGCTACACGGCGGCAAACGCCCTTTTTAGACTCAGTCGCGGTAACCGCGCTCCCGGTAGCTCTGCCACTGACGATTCTGCATGGCAGCCTTGACAGGAGGAGCGTGCTTGTACTCCTCAGCCATATCGCGAATCTCGCGCGCCTGGCTGTGACCAATCGCCGTGCAGAGGCGCCTGAGCTTGTCGCTCCAGCTGTTGGCCTTGACGGGCTCCACGCGTGCAGCGAGTTCATCCGAAAACCGCTCAGCCAGCTCCTTGAGCTCCCTCGCGACACCAGCGCGCTCGTACGTGGCCAGCAACACAGCGACTTTTGTTGCGCCTCCGCCACGGTTCTTGTCCAGTGGCTGACCAACTTGTAGATCCACCTCACGGCCAACGTAGCTCTCGCGATGACCGCGCCCTTTGCCGCTCTTGCCGCCTCTGCGATCCGACGCACCAGCATTGTCCGCGGAGCGCTGCGCTCGCCCCCATGCCTCACACGAGGAAGCTGGAAAAAGGACATTCCGCCACGTTGGGCGCTCCTCCCGCCCCGTTGGGCGCTCCTCCCGTCCTGTTGGGAGCTCCTCCCGCCCCGCTGGGCGCTCTTCTCGCCTCGTTGGGCGCTCTTCTCGATCAAGGGGGCGCCTGTCCCCGCGCCTGTCCTCGCGCCGCTCCTCCCGCCGTGCACGGCGCCGCTCTTCCTCCTCATCCATGTCCTCGCGCTGCCTGCGCCTGTGTGTCTCGCGAAGATCGCGCATCCGCTCTTCGTGTTCGCGCAGCTGCTCTTCCATTTCCACGCGACGAGCGCGCGCATCCTCCTCCATCCGCTCGCGAAAGCGTTCCCACTCCTCGCGCGACTCGCGCTCGTGCCGCCTTTGGCGCTCTGCCTCGTGCTCGAACTCCCGCCGCAGGCGCTGCAGCCGATCCTCCTCCCGCCGGGGACGGCGCTCCTCTTCCCCTTCATCCTCCTCCTCTTCGGTCTTCGCCCCCCTGGGCGCCTGCTTCCGGCGCGCCTCCACCTCTCTGGCCACCTGCTTCGCCGCCGTAACAGGCGCGCCTTTCTCTTCCACCTCCTCGCCCGAGGAGTAATACTCGTACGAGGAGTCCTCTGCAGCTGATGCACCGTGTTTCACCGCGCTCTGCGACGCGCTCTTGGCTTTCGCGCCAGGCACCAGCGGCGCCTGAAACACACCAGCCTTTTTCAGAGCCTCGTACTCAGCGAGAAACCGCTCTTCGTTCTCTGCAAGTTTCCGCGACTTGCGCGCCTTTTTCAACTCGGCAGCGTGCTCTTCCATGGCCGGCCAGGGTGTTACAAAGCAATAAGCTATACTCTGTCTGTGACTTACTTATGTATATATGATTTATATATCTATATACAGCACATATGTGCTCGCCACTGACGAGTCACAAGTATAGAAATGCATATGTACATGCTAAGTTCAGTGCCAGGGAGTTAGTATAGTCTACAGCGGCAGAGATGTAATTCCAAAGTGGTGCCGTGCTTCATCTCTTGTTTCCCGGTCTGTGAGTTCTGCCGTGTCCGCATGTCTCTGTGCATGTGTGTGTGTGTGTGTGTGTGTGTGTGTCAGTGTGTGTGTGTGTGTGTGTGTGTGTCTTGGCCCCGGGGCGCTTGCACTGTACATGAGAGCGATGAGAAAGCGGCGCCGGTCATATACTCCAACTCAAGTGCATCACGCGTGATGAAATCCTTCTTGGGAAGTGCACCTGGATGGGGTATAATAAAATCGTTGCTGGGAGGTGCTTGTGCTGTTCTGAAGCAACCATGCAATCAACCTGTCAGGCAGGGGTACATATAAGTCGTTGCTGGGGCGTGCTTGCACTGTTCTGAAGCAACCTGTTCGCCTGGCTTGGGGCATCTTGCGGTGCGCCTGCAGCAACCAAACCTGGCAGCCACGATTATGGGGTAAAGTTGTCGTCCCGCCAGGATTGGGGTAAAGAGTCAACCAAACAACCTGTCAGCCAGGCTTCGGGCTAAGTCGATGTTGCAACAACGACGTTGTATACCTCCCATGGAAGGTGCTTGCGCATGTTCTGAAGCAACCAAGCAACCTGTCAGCCAGGATGCGGGGTAAAGTCATTTTGAGCAGGTTCTCGCGCGCTGCAGAAGCTGCCGTGCAGCGGGAACAAACTCCATTCTACACGAATTTTGGCTTGGTAGGACATGAATCTTAATAAAATCATAAGGTGCACCTCCGAAATTCTATAGTGCACATACCAAATATTGTTGGCTTAAAGCCTAGATCATAACCACTATAACCCTCTACATAACCCTTTACATAAACCCTTCCATAACCACTTATGTAACCATTTATGATAACCACTTGACAACCCTTTACTAACCTCCATAACCCCTATAAGTCACTAGCTAAAACCCGGTCCATTAAAGTACTAATTTTTGCAGGCCCCTATGACTACTACTGACCCCTAGATGGCTTTTTGCACTCGCGCATCATCGGCATGCCCAGTCATCTTTGCTAAGTTTGGTTGTGAATGGAGCGGTAAGCGCCGGACCGACCGGCACGATGCTGCCAACCCGGCTTCGGTTAGTGCCCAGTTCATCCTCTGCGAAGTAGAGAAGATAGTCCTTCTCCGGTGTGGGATGCACACACACCAAGAGCTGTTCAGGCACAGCAAACTGACCTGTCAGCTCGCGGGGGGGGTAAACTAAATGCATTTTTACTACAAGTAAGCCAAAGTATCCCCTACAGCACTCCATATCCCACCAGCAACACGAGCCTGAACGCGGCTGGAATCTGCAGGCTCTTGCCACGTAACATTTCCTCCGAACTCGAGCGGGTCGAGATCCTGACAGGGCTTATCGGGCCTTCGAACCTTCGACTCCCGTGTAGAACAGACGCATTCGACGAATGAAGGGCAGGGGTGTTGGCATGTTCTTCTTGAGCCTTTCAGTGGATTCCGGCAGTTTCTGCTGTCAGCATATGCTACTATTGAAGCCGAAGCCTCAGATGTCGCGAAGTGGTTGCCCCTACAAGTTCCATGCGCAAAACTTCGCCGAGGCACGTCATCAATGAACTCGATTCCTGCATGGCGCCGCGGCAACATGATGGTTTTCGTCTTAGGCTTGGATGACTATGACACCGAGGATGCTTTCATGCTCTCAGGCCAAAGCAAGCGTCTGTCATTCGCTCTACAATTGCTTCCGGGTTCAATTTTCTTGGCTGCCTGTCTTCTCTCGTCCATCGCCCTGTCCTGAGACGGTCGCCGTCGCGTCGAAGATTTGATGTGCAGTCGGTGTGGATTGTTCCACCTGGCAGCTGCACAGAGTCTGTTAGACACACCATCTCGGGATTCAGAATACAATTCCAGGAGATTTTGCGCAAGAAAGTCATCGCAAAGAACCGAGAGTCCGGCCAACGACGAAGCTGTATAAATAACCTCAGAAAAGACAGCATAACGACAATCAAAGACAGCCGCAATTTCCGATCTTCAGTTTATCCCGTTCCCGATCCAAAGCGGAAGACGCCAAGAAACGAAGTGGGTGAAGTTATCTCGGGGCGTGTCCACCAACACGGTGGTCTGGAGCTCCGGCTTCTCCACACTTCGGTAAGCCTTCCTGCTTACACGACATGGCGCAAGGAGTTTATAGCACTGTGGCGGCGGATAGCGGCAGCAAAGGCTTGAATCTGGATGTCATACTCCGAACGTTCAGTGCTAGTAACGGCTATTGAGAGGCATGGAAGGTTTCTCCTTGCCTGCACCAAGCGAAAACGGCGTCGCTGGCGGGGTCCACGACGTCCTGCGAAGGCCGTGAGGTGGCTTGTAAAAACGGAAACGTCGAGGTCGCGGGTTAGGTGAGGAAGCCGCCGAGTTGCAAGGACGTACTTGTACCTTGTGGTACAAGTACATGAATAAAATCCTCGACCAGGAAAGATGCACCGAAACTTCGAGGTCCTGGGCAGACAGTTGCCTGGTCACTGCATAGCTTTCCGGATCATCTTCTGGCCCCCCTTCGCCGCTGTCATGCCTAAGATCGCGCAGAGTCTAACAAGCCACTTGTACGCAACAAACGCATTCGACCGGCACGAATAGCCTTTGAACAAACTTTGACATCACAACCGAATTTACTCGACCCCAATGACGCTAAGGACTAATAAGGTCACTGCAAACCCTGTCAGATCACCCCCTGAAGCCCACACAACCAAACACACACACACACACACCAACCAACCAACCACAATCGCAATAACCACAACAACAAGAACAATAACAAGGACTGACTAGCAACACACAACAAACACCAGTCACTAAACAAAAAACAACAAACAACAAGAAAACCCAGCAGCAGCAACCACAGCAATCACCACAACGACAAGGACAAGGCCAACAATTACAACACGACCACCACCAACAACAACAGCATCAGCAGCAGCACCACCACCAACAACGACAAGAAGCAACACACAACGAGAAGCACCACACACACACACACACACGAAACAACAAACAAAACAACACGAAACATCCAGCAGCAACAACAACATCACCACCACCAACAACAGCAGCAAGAAGCAACACGCAACAAGAAGCTACACACGCGAACAAAAAAACACGAAACACCCAGCAGCAACAACAACTGCAACAACGACAACAACCATTTGTACGACATCACCACCAACAACATTTCATTCACACGCAGCGGGAGGATACTGTCTGAGGTGAAACTTAACGTCCACGCTTTGCGAGGGATCGACCTGCTGCTCTGCTTGCTACTTGCGCGGTCACTTCATGACGAGCCGTGCCTTAACACAGCACTCGCACACGCTCCGCCCCTCAAGGCTGCAAGCAATGAAGTCGGAATCGGACGTGTCGTCAGTGACTCGAGCTGCAGACTCTGGCACTAATGAGGGAGTTAACCGGCTGATTTGCAATGTATCGCTGACTGATTGGCGACGTCCATTTTGCACACTGCTGTCTCGCGAGAGTGTCTAGCCGCGCTGTGAAGGCTCGGTACGAACCACTAGCTCTATGTTATAGTAGAGGCGGTGAGGCAATGAAACACTCAGTAAAGGCAGGCCAGGCGCCATTTCCAGCCCGTTGTTGCTATTTGTAGATGGCGGAGCACCTCCTGCCGGACTTGTGCTGGTGACATGAAGCTCTCCTGTCCCTGGATGGGAGATCGTTGAGGTCACAGCCTTTGGCGGTGGTCCCAGGGGAGAAACTCCTCCCGGGACTCCACCTTTCACTGGCACTCCAGGTGCCTTACCTGGTCCCGGTGTCCGATCTGTGCTAGATCCATTTCCTGACAGGTTAACACGCATCGGAGGCGGCGGGCCCTTAGGCCCAGCTGCTTTGGGGGCTGCTTTAGGGGCTGCTGTGTCTTCGGAGTCGGACTCCCGAATGGAGTCACTGGCTGGCGGCGACCTGGATAGGTGGGGCCGACGTCGCACTGGAGGAGGGGTTCGGGAGGTCGCTCTGTTGCCACTCTTCTTCGGTGTTTCAGGCATGGCTTCTACAGTCGAGACAGCTGGTGAGTTGATCCTGTACGAGAAGGCAAGTAGAGCTTCCAGAAAACTTTTGGCTGACAACTCACTTGCAGATCCGGGCCCACGACTGCGCACGGAGCTTCACATGCGACCTCGGGGTATACTTGCTGTCTGGTGATGAAATTGAAGTGACCTTCAGCCTCATAACATAGATTTTTGCGTGAGCAGCTGCATTCTCAGTGTGGGGAGGGACTCCACCATTAGGTGAGGGTCCTCACGATCAGAGCGGCCTGTTGTCGCCTCCGTACTTAGTACCTGATTTCAGGCTCTGGTAGTACTCTATGACAGAAGGGGGCACTTCAGAAGGGGTGAGAATGACGCCGTTCTTGCTCCGGAAAAATTGCACCCCTACCTGCATGGCTCTGCGTGGATCGACCGCCACCAGCATCGACGAGCTATCTCTGAATCCAGAAACACCAGGTCTCCCATAGTCCCGATCCGAGACGAAGTGAACATGCTGTCGTCCCTCTCTGCCACGTCCGCCTTTGCCGCGGCCCTTGGAAATCTTGTTCTTAGGCAGAAGGCCTCGTTGGCGTATGGAGTCATACAAGGACCAGAATGTGCCATGATACAGCATTCTGGGGAGCATCTCCTCCGTGAGTTCCTCCAACACCTCATTGGAGTCCACATCAGAGCGAGAATGTCCTTGCAGAGCCCTGATGTACTTCTTGCCTTGGCAATCGCCCAGCTCGTACCTGCCTTTTGCGTTACTCCGAACGACCTCCATGAGGTCGCCTGCCGTGGCGTGCTGGGCCTGCACTCTTGGCCATCTCAGGACGTCCTCTAATTTGGCCCAACCAGCTGAAGTGCCGCTGATGTAGGGTTTATGTCCGTGCCGGAGCGAAGCTGCTAGAGCCTTCGAGACTTCGAACGAGAAGTTGCTCTCCGGCTTCGTAGAGGCAGTGCAATAGTCCCCTAGATCGCCTGGTTGGCCCTCCCAGGCCACTATAGTTGAGCTGCGTGGCGTTGTTGAGCTGTGGTCAATCTCTGACGCCATGGTCGGGGGAGAAACTCCACCCTGAGAGCTGGACGCCTGCTCACAAACCGGAAGGGGAGCAACTCCGCCTTCCTTGACTCCACTTGACGAGGCTTCGCCAGGCAGCTCGTATCCCAACGCCGAAAAGGATTCCCGTGCTTGTCTCAGTGGTATCTCCAACAAGCCACTCCACTCTCGGAGGTACTCACCTAAGGTGAGTGTCTCCTTGGTTGATATTTGCAGTAGCAGCGCTCGGATTTTGACTGCATCATAGGAGTATATCAGTTGGTTTGTTTTCTTACCACGTTTTTGCGATCCAGAGTGCGCAGCCTCCCCCTCAAACATGGGCCGCACGAATATGTGCCGAGGTCCTATCCTCACCAGACAACTGTAACCGGCAGCAAGATGCCTGTTTGACATCCTGTGAAGATACACGCCTGGTCGTGCCTCGAAGCTTCGCGTGCCGGAGAGGTCAGGTGTCGAAGGTAGTAGCCTGCCTGTGGCCAGTATCCCATGCAAACATTCCAGGTGTGTGCCGTGGAACGCAACCTCGCTGTCCCCTGCAGGAAGAATGTTCGGTGAGGAATACTCAAAACGAAACCACCCATTCTCTTCAGCTGTGGGATATCCAAGCTTCGGATGCAGAGGCTCATTGGCAAGTCCCCGGCGAGAGGCCAGGAAGGTCTCCAGGAGAGCATTGGCTACCTCCGGGGAGGGTCGTTCCACCTGATTGAGGCCATCTCGCAGCTGCTGAGTTACTGTCACCATAATTCGGTGATTGTTCAGGTCAGTGATGTTCCCATCACAGTCTGAAATCAGACTGGGAAAGGGGGTATAACCAGCTGACTGAAGAACTTTGATCGCAGCTTCAGTGATGGGGTCCCCCGAGGGAGGATCTCCACTCTTGGCCTTTGCTGCTGGGGGAGTATCTCCACCCTCGCTTTGCCCTGTACTTCTTTTCTTGGAAGGAGGAGGAGGGGGAGTGACTCCACCCTTTCCGCTTCCCAGCTCTTCCTGTCCACCAGTACCTTTAGAGACTCCTTTATATGCAGGATAGCTTTCGCCGTGAGCACGAGCGGAGCGCCTCCCCTGGCGCAGGAAATTGCGATACGTGACATGCGGAAGTTGTTCACGTATCCGTCGCTGGCAGAATTCCTCGTACTCCGCTTGAAACGAGGGATCCTGTGTTGACTCAGGTCTGGACATGATGCTGAGTCTTGAGAGAAAGCTGCGGTTGTTGGCTCAAGCTGGCTTCTAAGCAGGCAGCTGGGCCTAGGCCACTGAGCTCCAGACCACCACGAGGAGACCTGCATCACGAATGGTGGATTGCTGTTGGCTCAGTGTAGCTCAGTGCAGGCAGAATTATTGCAGGCAGCGACTCAAAGCTTTTAAAAACCCCTAGGGAGAGACTCCGCCAGCTGTACACCCCTCGTTGGGGGAGAAGCTCCACCAACTAGGGGAGAAGCTCCACCTGTGACTCTTTAGTTCAAAAACCCCTGGGGAGTAGCTCCGCCAGCTCTACGCCTAACGAGGGAGAAACTCCTCTCTTTGTTACAGGAGCTCTTGCTTAGGGAGCATCTCCTCTTCTCACTTGGCTCAGGAAGTGGCGGCCATGAGGTGATTGTAAGATACCTCCCACGTCGCCGAGGCCAGGTTGAGTCTACCGTCTTCAGCAAAAAACTGAGACCTCAACGTCTGCACATCAGCTTGATATGCCTCTTGGTACTCAGCAGGGAGATATTTGGCGATGTATCCCGTGATATGGGATTCTCGTTCCATTATCTCCAAGTCGTACCGGTGGTAACCGAGGCTTGCTGGGGAAAGCAGGTCTCCAGCGTGGATGCGAACCAAAGAGAGGTACTGCATCCCCTGTTCGACCAGGGCTCTTCGTCTTCTGTGCCGGATTTGTCCCCATTCATCGATTCCCGATATGGAGTGGAGGTGTGTGAGCACCTTGCGAATCCCACCTTCCGGGAGTATCTCCACGGCAAGGTTCAGGATCTCATCCTTAGTGATGAGCCCAAGCCCCTTCACTCTCTCTAGCAGCTCTGTGAGCACGGCCCAGGGGAGTATCTCCACACCTTGGGAATTCTGGTGCAGAAAGTGCACCGCTGCTATCGTCGGGAGCAGCATCATGGCCAGTCGAGTTGGCGTCTGATCATACATGGTCGAGGAGTTGAACCACAGTCTGATTGATTAGCTTTTGAGCCTGAGAGCTTCGTCATGGAGGAACATGTGCAGCAATTCAAGCGGTGCCAACATGAGTGCAGTGCTCCGCGGGAGGGCCTCCTCGCCATTCGTCGAAGACGCTTCAATCTCCTCACGAGCATGAGCATGCTAGGGCAAGGGGCTAGGTGGGAGCAACTCCTCTTCGTGAGATTTGCTTCGCTTCTACTGAGCTCTTGGTTCCAGTACCGCCCACTCGTGGGGCAAAGCTGAAGAGATCTTGTCCTCTGGAGAAGATTAGGAAAGCAAATCGCGAATCTGACGAACCAGCGGCGATGGCTGAGTTCCCATTCGCTGGAAATCCGCGTTTATGAGCGAAAATGCAGTGTTGCCAATTAAGGACTGCAAGGTTTCCTGCAGTTCAGATGTGGCCGCCCTGGTTGACAGTTGGATCTGGATTCGGACCGGACCTCCCGTCATGCCTTCGGTCAGTGGCCGCGAGGTTTTGAAGAGCTTGATGTGTTCCGGATCTGAGGATATTCTAGTGATTGCGTCCCCCAGGCCTGACACGACTTGAGCCGTGGTGAGAGGGTCTTCCACCGTCTCGGTCATCTTCTGATCGGTGGGGCTCCACTCCAGGAACGGCCATTCGCCGTCCTGCGTCATCCGCTCATCGTTCTGCAGGCGCTCCTGTATGCTCTTATCACGGCTGGTAGTCACCAATCTCTCCTTGAGTTCACGGAGAAACTTCAGGGTCAAAGCTGCCCTGGGAGGAATCCCGATGGGACTGTTCTTGACTCGCTGAGATTCCTCGTAAAGATGAGGTAGGATCGAGTGATCTTCGGTTCGGACATAAGAGACGAATGTCACATCCGCGGCGATCGCTGTGATTTGCTCATCATGTCGGAGCGCCAGCCGCGCTATTGCGTTGATCAGCTCTTGCGATACATTGCCTTGTGCCTGGTGATTGTTTCCACCGTTCCCGTTTTGCACTCTGGCTGCTCCTCTCCCTCGACCTCCGCTTCCTCGTCCCCTGCTTCTGCCCCCTCTTTTTTGTCCTTTGCCGCCCTGCTGGGGAGTAGCTCCACCGCGTTGGCGTTTCAGGGGAGAATCTCCTCCTGAGGGGGCGGCCTCTCCCCTTTTAGAGGAGACGCTCTCATTCATCGAGGCTCGCTGGAAGAGCTCTTGCAGAGACATTGTTCGGGTGAATGTCTACGGCGTGGAGCTCGTGAGAGACGGCGCTGCGAGATAAGAAAATGACGTAACAATTTTGTTGCAGCAGGGGATCTTCAAGGGTGCAGGGGCTAGGAGGGTGAGAGTCATCGCCAATATACCAAGAATCTGGTTTGTGTACTGCTGCTCGATAATGACCACTAGTGGCCTCCATGCCTAGGTGAATGATTGCTGCCTCAGTTGTGTAGGTACAGAAGGAGACTCGGGAAGTGTGATCTAGGAAGACAGGAATCTGAACTTGCTGTGGAATGGCAATGCAGGTGTGATCCTTTGCTTCACCTGCAAATCTCGGTAAGGCTAAGCACACCTGTTGTGCAGCTTCTATGAGAGCACATGAGGGCTCCTGAGACGACCATGCCACTAGCATGTCCTGCAGGTTGGGCTTGATCGCCGTGGCGAGATGAATGGGAGAACCCCCTTCTTCATCGACTATCACACCCTCTGGAACTGATGCTCGAGTTTCCCACTGTCCAAATTTTGATGCAGAGAGATGCCGAAACACTTGCTGCAGGAACTCTGCAGAATCATGCTGTCCTCCGTCAAAGAGCCAGCCCGTGGTGAGCTCCGAGAAGACTCTGTGTTCAGGGGTTATTCTCGCGAGTAGACTGATCCGAGATGCCTCGTGAAAAGGCGCCTCTGTGGGATCAGATATCCAGTGCAGACACTGTAGACCTGAGTTGGCATAGCAGTGGTTGCGAGTGTTGGCTAGCAGGAGAAAGCCTTCCAGTCTAAATTCGGGAAGGGGAATACCTGGCATTGAATCTGTGGGCTTCTTTGTGGCTGTCTTCGCCGAGGTCGTGGGCCTTGCTCGAGTATATTCTCGGGGCTGCTTACTTAGCTGCTGACGCGCTACCTCCTGCAGTACGTGCACCTGCAGTAGTGGAACGCACTGCTGAGCATGTCTACCCGGGGCATCCACACGGAGTTTGCAATAACGCCAGCTATCTCCTTTGTGAAAGAAGACCTTGAACTGAGCAAGTCTTGGTTGGAGAGTTTTCTCAAGCTTGGCCATCACTTCAGGATGCTGCTTGTTTAGGTGCTGTTTGGCTCCTTTCTGACCAACAAGGACCTGACCGCAGAGTGCACAGTGCTCCATCAGGTAATCATGGAAAACCGGATTTCG
>CAJNDT010001241.1:7500-70660 GCA_905221615.1 Symbiodinium sp. CCMP2592 | reverse complement strand
TGGGGCAAAGCAGCAGTTACGCATGCTAGAAGGCAAAGGGCATCGCAAGGGTCAACTGGAGCATTGCGATGGATCCAGCCTCTCACACCAGCAACACGAAGGCAGGCATGCTCCTATGGTTGCATGGTGAGGCAGCTGTCCCGATTTAAGGGCTAAGCAAGAAATGAGAAACGATGCATAGTGGGGCAAAGCAGCAGTTACGCATGCCAGAAGGCAACAAGACCCAGCTTCCCAGGACAGGTGTCGCAAGGGCGAACAGAGAGACAACAGTGCATGTGAAATGGCCGCCTGTTGCCCCTATGCCCTTGTTGTCCCGTTTGCCCCTCTGTTTGCCCTTGTGTCCCTGTTGGCCTGTTGGCCCTTTTGCATCTATTGCGTTGTTACCTCTATTGCCATCTGGTCCTTGTGGCCCTGTTGGCCCCTGTTGCCTGTCATGTTAGCCCCTGTGCCTCTGTTTGCCCCTGTTGCCCCTGTTTGTGGTTGCCCTCTGTGGCCCTGTTGCCTCTGTTGTCTTTGTTGCCCCTGTTGCCCCTGTTGTCCCTGTTGCTTCTCTCTGTGCCTCTCTGTTGCTTGATTGTTTCCTTTTGTTGTCTCTGTCACTTTTCTGTTGTCTTATTGTTACTTTGTTGCCCTTCAAGACCTGGCTGAGGGCGTCTGCGAGCTTCCACGGTTGTAGATTGTGCAAAGTTACAGAGTGCGCCATAGCAGCTCCAGAGCATATTGGTCGGAATGGCATGCCTCGGCAGCATCTCTTAAAGTTCTGGACGGACGAACGGCCGCGGCTCAAGTCCAGCTTGGCGCGGTACTCGGCCCCGTGATGATAAGGGGCTTGCAAGAGTGAACAGTGGCCAAACATCTTTGGACAAGGCGACAAACATCTGTGATCTAATGCGAAACTGCAACTGCACCAGTCAGATCCCTCGAGCAGCAAGACAGGGGCAATTCCGTAAGACGTAGCTCACTGAATCAGCTCAGATTCAGCCTTCAGCCCAACCAAACAGGGGCCATTGCTATTGCATTCTACGAGAGCGCTGCTGCCCTTTCGGTGCAAGCCTCGCACCCGAAATTCGTAATTTGCGCATGGCATCGGCAGCGTCCTAGCGCGGCTCCCAAGCCAAGCATGGCCGAGCCAGCGAAGAAGCGGCCCAAGCTCAGAGAGCTTCGCCTGCACAAGTCCGGTACTCTTGACGCTCGGGCTTTGCTGCGCTGCCCCCGTCCGTTTGCTGCAAGGATCGCGGCCCGTACACTGGGGAGGAGCAAGCGGCCGCCTCCGAGATGGAGCGCAAGCTGATGGAGCTTGCAGACCTCGACGCTTTGCTTTTCGGAAGAGGGGAGACAGAGAGGGGGAGAGTTGCTCGAGCCTGACGAACCGGCCTAATGGCGCAGAGATTTTCCATCGTGAGAGGGAAGCCTGCGTAGAGTTGGCCGGCCGGATTGCACCAGGCAGCTCTGCTGCAATCGCATCTGCGTCCGGTTTCACCGCATTGCAAGAGTTGCCGGAACCAAGGCATCGTCGAGAAGCTGCAGGGCCTGCCCTTCAGGGCAAACACCAAGGGCAAGCATGGCGGAGCCCTGGACAAGATCATCGCAGAGCTGAAGGCAGGGCCAACTGTCAACTGTTCGATCTGTTTGCTCTGCCCTCGTGTGTGCTGCGAGGCCGGAGAGCCCCACCGACCGGAGGCAAAGTGTACCGCGCGGCCAAGTTGTAAATCAGTGACTCCTGTAGCGGCGTGGAAGTATGTTGCAGCCCCTTGATGCAACAGGGGGAACAGGGACAATGGGGGCAAACAGGGGTAACAGGGCTAACAGAGGCAACAGAGGCAATAGGGCCAACAGAGGTAACAGAGGCAACAGAGACAACAGGGCCAACAGGGCCAACAGAGGCAATAGGGGCAACAGAGGCAAAGGGCAACATGGGCAATAGGGACAATAGGAGCGAGCGTCTTAGATGTAACAAGGAGAAGCTCACGGCAGCAGGCTGTGTAACAGTGTCCCAGAATTGGTCCCAGCAAGAGATGGAGTGTGGGAGCCCAATGAGGCCGTGCACACGAAAGGGTCATTGGAGCATTGCAACGGCAGCAACACGGAAATAAGAAACAATGCATAGTGGGGCAAAGCAGCAGTTACGCATGCTAGAAGGCAAAGGGCATCGCAAGGGTCAATTGGAGCATTGCGATGGATCCAGCCTCTCACACCATCAACACGAAGGCAGGCATGCTCCTATGGTTGCATGGTGAGGCAGCTGTCCCGATTTAAGGGCTCAGCAAGAAATGAGAAACGATGCATAGTGGGGCAAAGCAGCAGTTACGCATGCCAGAAGGCAACAAGGGCGAACAGAGAGACAACAGTGCATGTGAATGGCCCCTGTTGCCCCTATTGCCCGTGTTGTCCCGTTGCCTCTGTTGCCTCTGTGTCCCTGTTGGCCCTGTTGGCCCTGTGGCCTCTATGCCGTCTGTTACCTTTGTTGCCTCTGTGTCCTTGTGGCCCGTTGGCCTGTTGGCCTCTTTTACCCCTGTTGCCGGTCTGTTTGCCCCTGTTTGCCCCCTGTTTGTGTTGCCTCTGTTGGCCTCTGTTTGTCTTTGTTGCCCCCCCTGTTGCCCCCTGTTGTCCCTGTTTGCTTCTCTCTGTTGCTCTCTGTTGTTGATGTTTCCTTTTGTTGTCCTCTGTCCACTTTTCCTTGTTGTCTTATGTTCTGTTGTTGCCCTTCAAGAACCTTGCGGAGGCGTCTGCGGCTTCCACTGTTGTAAGATTGTGCCAGAGTTACGAGATGCGCCATAGCAGCTCCAGAGCATACTTGGTCGAATGGGCATTGCCTCGCAGCATCTCTTCAGTCTGGCGAACGAAACGGCCGCGGCTCAAGTCCAGCTTGGCGCGGTACTCGGCCCCGTGATGATAAGGGGCTTGCAAGAGTGAACCGTGGCCAAACATCTTTGGACAAGGCGACAAACATCTGTGATCTCATGCGAAACTGCAACTGCACCAGTCAGATCCCTCGAGCAGCAAGACAGGGGCAATTCCGTAAGACGTAGCTCACTGAATCAGCTCAGATTCAGCCTTCAGCCCAACCAAACAGGGGCCATTGCCATTGCATTCTACGAGAGCACTGCTGCCCTTTCGGTGCAAGCCTCGCACCCGAAATTCGTAATTTGCGCATGGCATCGTCAGCGTCCTAGCGCGGCCCAAGCCAAGCATGGCCGAGCCAGCGAAGAAGCGGCCCAAGCTCAGAGAGCCTCGCCTGCACAAGTCCGGTGCTCTTGACCCTCGGGCTTTGCTGCGCTGCCCCCGTCCGTTTGCTGCAAGGATCGCGGCCCGTACACTGGCGAGGAGCGAGCGGCCGCCTCCGAGATGGAGCGCAAGCTGATGGAGCTTGCAGACCTCGACGCTTTGCTTTTCGGAAGAGGGGAGACAGAGAGGGGGAGAGTTGCTCGAGCCTGGGCTTGCTTTACTTAGTGTTGGGCACATGCGATGGATAGACGAGGAATGAGAGCGCCTCAAGATGCCTCCCGCGCCCCCCAAAGAGAAAAACTAAGGGCTCTCCCCTTCTCATTGGGTTGCTCTCGAGGTGACGAACCGGCCTAATGGCGCAGAGATTTTCCATCGTGAGAGGGAAGCCTGCGTAGAGTTGGCCGGCCGGATTGCACCAGGCAGCTCTGCTGCAATCGCATCTGCATCCGGTTTCACCGCATTGCAAGAGTTGCCGGAACCAAGGCATCGTCGAGAAGCTGCAGGGCCTGCCCTTCAAGGCAAACACCAATGGCAAGCATGGCGGAGCCCTGGACAAGATCATCGCAGAGCTGAAGGCAGGGCCAACTGTCAACTGTTCGATTTGTTTGCTCTGCCCTCGTGTGTGCTGCGAGGCCGGAGAGCCCCACCGACCGGAGGCAAAGTGTACCGCACGGCCAAGTTGTAAATCAGTGGACGTGGAAGTATGTTGCAGCCCCTTGATGCAACAGGGGGAACAGGGACAATGGGGGCAAACAGGGGTAACAGGGCTAACAGAGGCAACAGAGGCAACAGGGCCAACACAGGTAACAGAGGCAACAGAGACAACAGGGCCAACAGGGCCAACAGAGGCAATAGGGGCAACAGAGGCAAAGGGCAACATGGGCAATAGGGACAATAGGAGCGAGCGGCTCAGATGTAACAAGGAGAAGCTCACGGCAGCAGGCTGTGTAACAGTGTCCCAGAATTGGTCCCAGCAAGAGATGGAGTGTGGGAGCCCAATGAGGCCGTGCACACGAAAGGGTCATTGGAGCATTGCAACGGCAGCAACACGGAAATGAGAAACAATGCATAGTGGGGCAAAGCAGCAGTTACGCATGCTAGAAGGCAAGGGCATCGCAAGGGTCAATTGGAGCATTGCGATGGATCCAGCCTCTCACACCAGCAACACGAAGGCAGGCATGCTCCTATGGTTGCATGGTGAGGCAGCTGTCCCGATTTAAGGGCTCAGCAAGAAATGAGAAACGATGCATAGTGGGGCAAAGCAGCAGTTACGCATGCCAGAAGGCAACAAGACCCAACTTCCCAGGACAGGTGTCGCAAGGGCGAAGAGAGAGACAACAGTGCATGTGAATGGCCCCTGTTGCCCCTATTGCCCGTGTTGTCCCGTTGCCTCTGTTGCCTCTGTGTCCCTGTTGGCCCTGTTGGCCCTGTTGCCTCTATTGCCTCTGTTACCTCTGTTGCCTCTGTGTCCTTGTGGCCCTGTTGGCCTGTTGCCTCTGTTACCCCTGTTGCCTCTGTTGCCCCTGTTGCCCCTGTTGTGTTGCCTCTGTTGGCCCTGTTGCCTCTGTTGTCTTTGTTGCCCCTGTTGTCCCTGTTGCTTCTCTATGTGCCTCTCTGTTGCTTGATTGTTTCCTTTTGTTGTCTCTGTCACTTTTCTGTTGTCTTATTGTTACTTTGTTGCCCTTCAGGACCTGGCTGAGGGCGTCTGCGAGCTTCCACGGTTGTAGATTGTGCAGAGTTACAGAGTGCGCCATAGCAGCTCCAGAGCATATTGGTCGGAATGGCATGCCTCGGCAGCATCTCTTAAAGTTCTGGACGAACGAACGGCCGCGGCTCAAGTCCAGCTTGGCGCGGTACTCGGCCCCGTGATGATAAGGGGCTTGCAAGAGTGAACAGTGGCCAAACATCTTTGGACAAGGCGACAAACATCTGTGATCTCATGCGAAACTGCAACTGCACCAGTCAGATCCCTCGAGCAGCAAGACAGGGGCAATTCCGTAAGACGTAGCTCACTGAATCAGCTCAGATTCAGCCTTCAGCCCAACCAAACAGGGGCCATTGCATTCTACGAGAGCGCTGCTGCCCTTTCGGTGCAAGCCGTCGCAGCGGCTCCCAAGCCAAGCATGGCCGAGCCAGCGAAGAAGCGGCCCAAGCTCAGAGAGCCTCGCCTGCACAAGTCCGGTACTCTTGACCCTCGGGCTTTGCTGCGCTGCCCCCGTCCGTTTGCTGCAAGGATCGCGGCCCGTACACTGGGGAGGAGCGAGCGGCCGCCTCCGAGATGGAGCGCAAGCTGATGGAGCTTGCAGACCTCGACGCTTTGCTTTTCGGAAGAGGGGAGACAGAGAGGGGGAGGCTTGCTCTACTTAGTGTTGGGCACATGCGATGGATAGACGAGGAATGAGAGCGCCTCAAGATGCCCCCCGCGCCCCCCAAAGAGAAAAGCTAAGGGCTCTCCCCCTCTCATTGGGTTGCTCTCGAGGTGACGAACCGGCCTAATGGCGCAGAGATTTTCCATCGTGAGAGGGAAGCCTGCGTAGAGTTGGCCGGCCGGATTGCACCAGGCAGCTCTGCTGCAATCGCATCTGCATCCGGTTTCACCGCGTTGCAAGAAGTTGCCGGAACCAAGGCATCGTCGAGAAGCTGCAGGGCCTGCCCTTCAGGGCAAACACCAAGGGCAAGCATGGCGGAGCCCTGGACAAGATCATCGCAGAGCTGAAGGCAGGGCCAACTGTCAACTGTTCGATCTGTTTGCTCTGCCCTCGTGTGTGCTGCGGAGGCCCACCGACCGGAGGCAAAGTGTACCGCACGGCCAAGTTGTAAATCAGTGACTCCTGTAGCGACGTGGAAGTATGTTGCAGCCCCTTGATGCAACAGGGGGAACAGGGACAATGGGGGCAAACAGGGCTAACAGGGCTAACAGAGGCAACAGAGGCAACAGGGCCAACAGAGGTAAAAGAGGCAACAGAGACAAAAGGGCCAACAGGGCCAACAGAGGCAATAGGGGCAACAGAGGCAAAGGGCAACATGGGCAATAGGGACAATAGGAGCGAGCGTCTCAGATGTAACAAGGAGAAGCTCACGGCAGCAGGCTGTGTAACAGTGTCCCAGAATTGGTCCCAGCAAGAGATGGAGTGTGGGAGCCCAATGAGGCAGTGCACATGAAAGGGTCATTGGAGCATTGCAACGGCAGCAACACGGAAATGAGAAACAATGCATAGTGGGGCAAAGCAGCAGTTACGCATGCTAGAAGGCAAAGGGCATCGCAAGGGTCAATTGGAGCATTGCGATGGATCCAGCCTCTCACACCATCAACACGAAGGCAGGCATGCTCCTATGGTTGCATGGTGAGGCAGCTGTCCCGATTTAAGGGCTCAGCAAGAAATGAGAAACGATGCATAGTGGGGCATGCCAGAAGGCAACAAGACCCAGCTTCCCAGGACAGGTGTCGCAAGGGCGAACAGAGAGACAACAGTGCATGTGAATGGCCCCTGTTGCCCCTATTGCCCGTGTTGTCCCGTTGCCTCTGTTGCCTCTGTGTCCCTGTTGGCCTTGTTGGCCCTGTTGCCTCTATTGCTTGTGTTACCTCTGTTGCCTCTGTGTCCTTGTGGCCCTGTTGGCCCTGTTGCCTCTGTTACCCCTGTTGCCTCTGTTGCCCCTGTTGCCCCTGTTGTGTTGCCTCTGTTGGCCCTGTTGCCTCTGTTGTTTTTGTTGCCCCTGTTGCCCCTGTTGTCCCTGTTGCTTCTCTCTGTGCCTCTCTGTTGCTTGATTGTTTCCTTTTGTTGTCTCTGTCACTTTTCTGTTGTCTTATTGTTACTTTGTTGCCCTTCAGGACCTGTCTGAGGGCGTCTGCGAGCTTCCACGGTTGTAGATTGTGCAGAGTTACAGAGTGCGCCATAGCAGCTCCAGAGCATATTGGTCGGGATGGCATGCCTCGGCAGCATCTCTTAAAGTTCTGGACTAACGAACGGCCGCGGCTCAAGTCCAGCTTGGCGCGGTACTCGGCCCCGTGATGATAAGGGGCTTGCAAGAGTGAACCGTGGCCAAACATCTTTGGACAAGGCGACAAACATCTGTGATCTCATGCGAAACTGCAACTGCACCAGTCAGATCCCTCGAGCAGCAAGACAGGGGCAATTCCGTAAGATGTAACTCACTGAATCAGCTCAGATTCAGCCTTCAGCCCAACCAAACAGGGGGCATTGCCATTGCATTCTACGAGAGCACTGCTGCCCTTTCGGTGCAAGCCTCGCACCCGAAATTCGTAATTTGCGCATGGCATCGTCAGCGTCCTAGCGCGGCTCCCAAGCCAAGCATGGCCGAGCCAGCGAAGAAGCGGCCCAAGCTCAGAGAGCCTCGCCTGCACAAGTCCGGTACTCTTGACCCTCGGGCTTTGCTGCGCTGCCCCCGTCCGTTTGCTGCAAGGATCGCGGCCCGTACACTGGTGAGGAGCGAGCGGCCGCCTCCGGAAATTCGAGCAACAAGCTGATGACTTGCAGACCTCGAGACGCTTGCTTTTCGAGGGAAGGGCGGAAAGAGGGGAGACAGAGTGGGGAGAGTTTCGAAGCGATGGATAGACAGGAATGAAAGCGCTCTCAAATAATGCACCCCAGCGCCCGCCCCAAAATAGAAAAGCAAGGTGCTCTCCCCCCTCTCTTGGATCTCCTCTTCTCAAGTCCTTTGGACCTCCGGACGTCGGCGTACGTTCCATTTGCCGTGCGAAGGCCGAGCTATCAAAGCGCTGCCCATGATTCTGGATCTTCGGCGGCACGTTGATTGCCTTCCAATTCACAGAGCTTTAAAGAAGTCCAGAGCGAGCTGCAGATTGCTCTCGAGGTGACGAACGGCCTAATGGCGCAGAGATTTTCCATCGTGAGAGGGAAGCCTGCGTAGAGTTGGCCGGCCGGATTGCACCAGGCAGCTCTGCTGCAATCGCATCTGCATCCGGTTTCACCGGGAGCTTGCAAGATGTTGCGCGAAAAAAGCACAAAAAAAAAAAAAAAAAATTACACAAAATACCAACAAAAAAAAAAAAAGCGTACGAGTCCTGCAATCTGTCCATCAGCTTGCGCTCCATCTCGGAGGCGGCCGCTCGCTCCCCCCCAGTGTACGGGCCGCGATCCTTGCAGCAAACGGACGGGGGCAGCGCAGCAAAGCCCGAGGGCCAAGAGTACCGGACTTGTGCAGGCGAGGCTCTGTGAGCTTGGGCCGCTTCTTCGCTGGCATGCTTGGCTTGGGAGCCGCGCTAGGACTCTGACGACTGCCCATGCCGCCAAATTACAATTTTTCGGGTTGTGCGAGTCTTCACTCGAAAGGAAAACACAGGCAGCACGCTGCTCGTAGAAGGCCAATGGAAATGGCCCCTGTTGGTTGGGCTGAAAAAAAAAGAAAAAAAAAGGCTGAATCTGAACTATTTCAGTTATCTGAACCGATCTTTCAAAATTGCCCCTGCTGCGGCTCGCGGATCTGACTGGTGCGACTTGCAGTTTTCGTCATGGGAGATCACTAATGGTTTCGCCTTGTCAAAAGATTGTTTGGCCATTTTTTTTCATTCTTGCAAAAAAGCAAGCCCCTTATCAGCACGGGGCCGAGTTATGGAACCGCTGCCAGCGTGGTACCTTTGAGCCCGCGCCGTTCGTCCCGTCCAGAAACTTTAAAGAGATGCCTGCCGAGGCCTGCCATTCCGACCTAAGCTCTGAAGCTGCTATGGCGCACTCTGTAACTCTGCACAATCTACAAACCGTGGAAGCTCGCAAACGCCCTCAGCCAGGTCCTGAAGGTCAACCAAGGAAAGAATAAAACAACAGAAAAATGACAGAGACAACAATCAAGCAACAAAGGCACAGAGAGAAGCAACAGGGACAACAGAGGCAACAGGGCAAAAGACAACAGAGGCAACAAGGCCAAATAAAAGGCAATACAACAGGGCAACAGAGGCAACATAAGCAATGAGGGTAACAGGCAACAAGGCTGACAAGGCCACAAGGACACAGAGAGGCAAGAGGTAACAGAGGCAACAGAGCAACAAGGCCTGCAGGGCCAACAGGAACACAGAGGCACAGAGGCAACGGGACAACACGGGCAATAGAGGCACCAGGGGATTTACATGCACTGTAATCTCTCTGTTCGCCCTTGGAACACCTCAGAATCCATGGCAATGTTCAAATCACGCTGCTATGCCCTTTGCCTTCTAGCATAGTAACAGCTGCTTTGCCCACTATGCATTGTTTTCTCCGTCAAATCCACATCTCTGCGCAACACAGACCCGCTGCCGCTTCCGCAACACAGGTTTTTCGGTCTGCCTCAAATGGAAGAACTGCTTTCGTTTTGCTTCGAATGTTTTTAGCTCAAGAAGAAGATCGAGTGCTGCGCACTTTGTTTTTCTTTTGTTAGTGCTGCCGTTGCAATGCTCCAATGACTCTTTCGTGTGCACGGCCTTATTGGGCTCCCACCCTCCATCTCTTGCTGGGACCAATTCTGGAACACAGTTGCACAGCCTGCTGCCGTAAGCTTTCTCCTTGTTACATCAGAGACGCTCGCTCCTGTTGTCCCCCCTTTGTTGTCTCTGTTGCCTTTCTTACTTCTGTTGTGTTTGCCCTGCCTCTGTTGCCTCTGAAACCCTGTTACCCCTGTTTGCCCCCATTGTCCCTGTTCCCCCTGTTGCATCAAAGGGCCTGATTTACAACTTGGCCGTGCGGTACACTTTGTCTCCGGTCAGCGGAGCTCTCCGGTCTTGCAGCACACACGAGGGCAGATAGATTGAACAGTTGACAGTTGGCTCTGCCTTCACTCTGGCGATGATCTTGTCCAGCCTCGGTCTTTGCCCTGAAGGCAGGCCCTGCAGCTTCTCGACGATGTCTTGGTTCCAGCGGATGCAGAATCCAAAACCGGCCAACTCTGCGCAAGCTTCTCTCTTACGATGGAAATCTCTGCGCCATTAGGCCGGATTGTCACCTTGAGAGCAACCCAATAAGAAGTCCAGACTTGAGCAACTCTTTCTCTCTGTCTCCTCTCTTCCAAAAAGCAAAGCGTCGAGGTCTGCAAGCCCTGATTGCCTCTGCTGGCTCTGTTGCCTCTGTTGCCTTTGTTGTGTTGCCTCTGTTGGCTCTGTTCTCTCTGTTGCCTTGTTGCCGCTGTTGTCGCTGTTGCTTCTCTTTTGTGCCTTCTGTTGGCCTGTTGCCTCATTGCTTCTGTTGTCCCTATTGCCTCTGTTGCTTCTGTTGCCTTTGTTGACTCTGTTCGCTTTGCTGCCTGCATGTCTCTGTTGCCTCTATTGTCTCTATTGGCTCTGTTGGCTCTATTAACCCTGTTGTCCTGTTCTCTGTTGTTCCTGTTGCCCGTGTTGCCGTGTATCTGTTGCGCGTAAGCCTTTGTTGTTTTTGTTACCTTTGCCCCTGATGCCTTTGTTGGCGCCGCTGTTGCCCCTATTGCTTCTATTGCCCCTGTTGGCCCTGTTGGCCCCATTGCCTCTGTTGCCTCTATTGCCCATGTTGCCCCGTGTTGCTCCCTGTTGCCTTTATCGCCCCTGTTGTCCTTTTTGCCGGGCAGGGACATGGTTACTTCTCCCCTGATGTAGGCTCGCACACGGGGGCCCCAGTCCGCGAAGACGATGTTCAGGAAGATGCAGCGGCTTTGGGCATGGAACTCATCCAGCTGACGTCGAGCGATTTGTTTTATGCTTAAGCATCGCTTCAAGGCGAGCTTGGCTGCGCCTCCGAGCGTGCTGTCGTCCAGCCCATCAGTCGCTGTCTCCATTGGCTGCGTCAGAGAGCGCAAAGAGACAGAGTCGCACGGCAGGATCACGTCCACGTCCTCCAACTCCACGACGCTCGCCATGATGCCGTTGTAGGACCGGCCATCCCTCGGAACGCACACTCGGACTCGCACTCGCCGACGTGTGCGAAGCACGCTGACCACGGTGCCCTGGTGGGCAAGGTCAGCAACCAAGCGATGATCGACGACTTGCTCTGTTCCGATGCAGTACTGCAGATCATCAGTGCCGTCGGGGTTGAGCAGGGCATCCAAGTGCACTTTCCAGCTGGCGTGCAATGGGATGCTGTGTGAGGTGCTGTTGCCGGACAGCCCAACCACGTCGAAAGAGACGTCGTCACGTGTTTCCATGGCTAACGCCGGTGAACTTCTAGGGAGGCACCGAGCTTTCGCAAGACAGCGGCGACTCGGCAATGAATGAACTTCTAGGATCTTCTAGGGAGGTACCGAGCTTTCGCAAGACAGCGTCGACTCGGCAATCAAAAGGGTATGAACAGCAATGAAGCCAAAGCTTCGAATGAATGAACTTCTAGGGAGGTACCGAGCTTTCGCAAGACAGCGTCGACTCGGCAATCAAAGGGGTATGAACAGCAATGGAGCCAAAGCTTCGTCGCAGAGCGTCACGGGTTTTCGCTCTTGATGTAACTAAATACGCAGAGACCTCTTTTCCCGGGCACCTGGCGCCATGGCAATGACGCGACTCGGCAAAGGCCTGGGCAGCCAGACCAATGCCCAAACCACCGAAGAATCCAAATCCGAACATGAAGGCCCGACTCACGAATCGAGGGTCGGGTTATTGTGTGGAAGCTTGACAGGCTTACCATCTACAAGAGAGCACGATGTTGGTTTATTTCATGGGGTGCAACCTACCCCGATACCGAGGGTCCGGGTGGGACCTATGTTCTGCTCGTCGATTATATGGTCTATGAACATACATACAGACCGAGCAGGCGAACACCGATCATCATGGTTCCGACACTTCGAGGGCAAGGGCAACTCGCATTCATCGGAGGGCTTTCGCATTAGCTCAAAGTACGAAAGGTATAAACCAGAGCATGATGCGGAGTTTATTCACTGGGGTGCAACTTACCGCGACACCGAGGGTTTGGCTAGGACCTACATTCTGCTCGTCGGACAACGATCATCATGGCTTCGATGCTTGGAGGGCGAGGACAACTTACATTCATGGGAAGGCTTTGGAATCAGGTCAAAGTACGGAGCCAGCAGTAGCTGCAAATCCTGGCTTGGGGCTTCCAGAGGCGTCATGGTGACGAGAGTCGAGAAGGGACTCAGATGGAAGAACGAGCACGCAGGCAAACGGCAGCCTAGGGAAACCACGTGTGAATTGTTTTCACATGCGATTCCACTGCGGGTTAAGGTTCTTAGGGACCTAAACCCAACTGCGATGAGGGTGCGGCAGCATCTGTGCACCTCGGCCGCACGAGGACGAGCGCCAAAAACGCGTTTGCGAAACACCTCTATAATTAAGACGCAGCACTAGTAGGGAGCAGTGATTCCAGCAGCAATGTAATGAAGCAACAAAAGGGAGGAAGAGGAAGAACGAGCCTTGAGCTTCACGTCGACGCGCTCATGGTCTTTCTCCGTGAGTAGGAGGAGAGGCGTGGAAGGATCGGCCGGTTGGATCGACCAATGAGACTCCCTTGAAGCCAATAAGACCGGCAGCATGTACCTCTTCTTGGCTTCCGATCTCGTCGAGTCCATATCATCCATATCTTGTCGGCCATAACGTCGCGCATGCCCCGCTGGCCTTCTGTCTGTCTGAGTTGTCGGATCACAAGACCAGCCAAACCTTTGCGGCACTTCGTCTCTGAGCAAGCCGACTCCGCGCTCCATCGCTCTGTCTGGTAGGGTAATAATTATGAGTCCGAACACCCGTCCGAATTAAAGGCCTCATTTAGGTAAGTTGTAGTCCGATCAGTCTTACCAGCTACTACAAGCTGCTTCGATTCTTGCAAAGCCTTGCTTGCTGCGTCTGCAGGGATTCTCTGCACGGGCCCAATAGATTCGCTTATAGACATAGAAGACCGACAAAATGATCGAATCCAGAACAGAAGTATCCCAGACACATCCCCAGAAGTCCCTGCTCCTTAGGGTCTGGCCGTGTCTTTGCAGGATGGCTGCTACAAGCAGGCGAAAGGCGATGTTGGTGAGGTACACACGTCCGAGCGAGCTTGCTGGAACTGCTGGCGGCAGCCTGAGTCACAGCAATATCTCAGCCCCAAGCAGGCCAAAATTCATGCTTTAGTGTTGATCTTCTCCCTCAAACTGCCATGCAAGTCTGTCTCTGCCAAACATGCCAACACGGCGGAGAGAGAGAGAGAGAGAGAGAGAGAGAGAGAGAGAGAGAGAGAGAGAGAGAGAGAGAGAAAACTAAATAGCGTCATTTTTCTTCCCGGTGCTTTCCATGTCGCACGAGGTGCGGAAATGTCACGGCACCCATGCAACCGAACTTTCGCAAGACAGCGTCGATTCGGCTGCACGCGGTGAGCAACTTCCCGTACTTCCCCGGGGCTTTGTGTGTAGCACGACGCACGTAAATGTCACAGCACCCATGCAACCGAACTTTCGCAAGACAGCGTCGATTCGGCTGCACGCAGTTTCGAAGCAAATAGAAATCAGAGCTAGATATCGTCAAGCACGATAGAACATAAGGTGACGTGCCTACATACCAACAACTGCTGACGACGACGAGCAGCCCAGACTGCCGTGCTGCGGCCGAAGAATTGGTTGCGGCTTGGCCTGGCCAGCGAGCCGAGACCTTGCGAGTGCGGCGCAGCAACTCACCGCTCAGGAATGTGCCTGCACAGCCGAATTGGGTGTGAGAAGAGGCTATAGCACGAAGCTCCGAAACGGTCTCAGGCCGCGTGGTCACACGTTTTTACACTCACGGCTTAAAGCAATGCACACGTCAGCGGTCCGCGTGAGCTTCCATCAGCATGAGGTCGGCCAGGCGACCGCAGTGAATCGCTTCGGACGTCAGCTGGGAAGGCTCGGGATGGTTGCGGAGCGCGAACAGTGAAGTGCTGCCGGGCAGGGACATGGTTACTTCTCCCGTGATGTGGGCTCGCACACGGGGGCCCCAGTCCGCGAAGACGATGTTCAGGAAGATGTAGCGGCCTTCGGCAGGGAACTCCTCCAGCTGACGTCGAGCGATTTGTTTTACGCTTAAGCATCGCTTCAAGGCCAGCTTAGCTGCGCCTCCGAGCATGGTGTTATCCAACCCTTCAGTCGCTGTCTCCATTGGCTGCATCAGAGAGCGCAAGGAGGCACAGTCGCACGGCAACATCACGTCCACGTCATCCAGCTCCACGACGCTCGCCATGATGCCGTTGTAGGACTGGCCATCCTTCGGAACGCACACTCGGACTCGTACTCGCCGACGTGTGCGAAGCACGCTGACCACGGTGTCCTGGTGGGCAAGGTCAGCAACCAAGCGATGATCGAGGACTTGCTCGGTTCCGATGCAGTACTGCAGATCATCAGTGCCGTCGGGGTTGAGCAGGGCATCCAAGTGCATTTTCCAGCTGGCGTGCAATGGGATGCTGTGTGAGCTGCTGTTGCCGGACAGCCCAACCACGTGGAAAAAGATCTCGTCACGTGTTTCCGTGGCTAACGCCATGGCACCGGTGAACTTCTAGGGAGGCACCGAGCTTTCGCAAGACAGCGTCGACTCGGCAATGAATGAAGTTCTAAGGAGGCACCGAGCTTTCGCAAGACAGCGTCGACTCGGCAATGCCAATGCAGCCAAAGCTTCGTCGCAGAGCGTCAGGGGTTTTCGCTCTTGAGGTGACTAAGTACGCAGAGACCCCTTTTTCCCGGGCACCTGGCGCCATGGCAATGACGCGACTCGGCAAAGGCCTGGGCAGCCAGACCAATGCCCAAACCACCGAAGAATCCAAATCCGAACAGGAAGGCCCGACTCACAAATCGAGGGTCGGGTTATTGTGTGGAAGCTTGACAGGCTTACCATCTACAAGAGAGCATGATGAGGGTCCGGGTGGGGCCTATGTCCTGCTCGTCGACCATATGGTCTATGAACATACATACAGACCGAGCAGGCGCACACCGATCATCATTCTTCCGACACTTCGAGGGCAAGGGCAACTCGCATTCATCGAAGGGCTTTCGCAATAGCTGAAAGTACGGAAGGTATAGACCAGAGCATGATGCGGGGTTTATTCACTGGGGTGCAACTTACCGCGACACCGAGGTTTGCCTAGGACCCACGTTCTGCTCGTCGGACAACGATCATCATGGCTTCGATACTTGGAGGGCGAGCACAACTTACATTCGTGGGAGGGCTTTGGAATCAGGTCAAAGTACGGAGCCAGCAGTAGCTGCAAATCCTGGCTTGGAACCTCCAGAGGCATGGTGACGAGAGTCGAGAAAGGACTCGGATGGAAGAACGAGCACGCAGGCAAACGGCAGCCTAGGGAAACCACGTGTGATTTGTTTTCACATGCGATTTCACTGCGGGTTAAGGTTCTTAGGGACCTAAACCCAACTGCGATGAGGGTGCGGCAGCATCTGTGCACCTGGGCCGCACGAGGACGAGCGCCAAAAACGGGTTTGCGAAACCCCTCTAGAATTAAGACGCAGCACTAGTAGGGAGCAGTGATTCCAGCAGCAATGCAATGAAGCAACAAAGGGAGGAAGAGGAAGAACGAGCCTTGAGCTTCAGGTCGACATTTCTCCGTGAGTAGGAGGACAGGCGTGAAAGGATTGGCCCGTGGGTCCTCGGCGGATGGGCACTGTTGTAGAAGAACTGCTGAAGACGGCTTCAGAGTCAAGTCAACGTCCCATAGCTTTTTGATATTCGCGGCCATCACGTCGCGAGTCCGCGGCGCATCGCTCTGACGGAGTGCCGAGCAAGCCGTCTTCTTCCACGTCGGAAATGCACACGGGCTCTGGAACAGACCATGCTCGGGAGAGACTCCGTCGAAGTCGTGGATAGGTCTTGTCTTGGGTCTTCGAAGTGGTCACCACATGTTGCGTGCCATTGATGAGTTCCAACGACTGCACTGGGTCGGGGCCTTACAATCAAGTTTAGTCACTCATAATAATTGCGGGGGTTTTACTTCCCCATCACTTTGTCTGGTACGGTAAATGAGTCTGAACACCCGTCCGAATTAAAGGCCTCACTTAGGTAACTTATAGTCCGGTCAGTCTTACCAGCCACTACAAGCTGCGTTGATTCTTGCAAAGCCTTGCTTGCTGCGTCTGCAGGGATTCTCTGCACGGGCCCAATGGATTCGCTTATAGACATAGAAGACCGACAAAATGATCGAATCCAGAACAGAAGTATCCCAAACACATCCCCAGAAGTCCCTGCTCCTTAGGGTCTGGCCGTGTCTTTGCAGGATGGCTGCTACAAGCAGGCGAAAGGCGATGTTGGTCCCATGCAACCGAACTTTCGCAAGACAGCGTCGATTCGGCTGCACGCGGTGAGCAACTTCGCCTACTTCTAAGAGCAAGCTTCAGAGCCCCAGACGCCGTAAGAAGTCCTCCATCTGCTGATCGGGGTCTTCCGCCCATCCGCGAGCGTTCCTTTCCGAAGAGGAGCAGTGCACATCGAAGTTAGGGAGGCTGGCGTAGTACTGCATGCACTGCACACAGCCAGCGCTGGCCGCATATAGAAATTTGTACTCCAGTTGACGATCTTCATCCAGATGTCCATGCCTTTTTTGCCAGCGGGGGCAATGAGGCTGGTTTTCACAAGGTGTGTACTCCACCGATGTATCACTACTGTCACTAGACATGCTGCTTGACGACGAGGTATCGCACGGAACTTCGCCTGTCTCTGCGGCCGTAGGGCTTGGTGACCTCGGAGTGGAGGAAGGGCCAGGGCCTCCGGCCGCAGTGCTGGGTGTCCGCGAAGGAGCACTTGCCCATGTAACACCGGAGCCCGGTGTCCGTGAAGCAGAACTAGGACCACAGCCTTCGTTCGCAACGTCCGGCGGCGACGGGGGTGGCGGGGGGACATTTCTTGCCCAATGAACTCGAAATGTCTGAGAGGAAATGCCAGCGCCAGCAGCAGCAGCACAGCCTCCGCCCGCGGTGTTGGATTGCCGCGGAGGGGCTTTAGGCCAAACTTGCCGCGGAGAGGCACTTGGCCACGCTGAAAACGGTTTTTGCCGAATCTCGCACCATCGCTCAAACCTTTGCATCTCAGTGTCGAGCCATGTCTGGAACCCTGCATCTGCGGCTTCGTTCCGAAGACCGTCTCTCCGTACCATGCGACGTGCGATGCTGGTTCCTCACAGTGTGCACGTCTATCCATTTAGCACCGTGAGAATCCAGCCGCAATTTTGTTAAAAAATCACAGAAATCAGCCATCGAGCAAGTGAGCTTTCGCGAGACGGCGCCGATTCAGCGATTCCCCGGGAAACTATGAACGTCCACGGAGCCAAATGCTTCGTTGACCGACCATCATGTCGCAGGAGGCAAGTTACCATGTGCAAAGACTGCATGCTTCAATAGGGCTCGGGCACCAAAGCATAGATGGACGTCGCTGTAGAGCGCGAGCAATCACCTGATGCAAGGCGGCTGCGTAGAGGCATTGCAACAACTCCAAGCAGTGATGCTTCACAAATTGAATCACAACCTGACGTAATTGCTATAATACTCGATTCGGCCTCCCATGTTGCAGAGCAGGACACTCGGGTGCCGACCTCGGACCCAGCCAGCACGTTAGCCCATTTGCCTGGCTGTCATCACCAGGTGTCCGCTCTGGTGGTTGGCCCCGAGTCCTCGTTCGGTTCCGTCTTCCACGGTCCCCCAAAGCGACCCCATGCCCGGCCATCGGCATGCAAGCGCGGCTGGTGAATCAAAACTGGACACACCGCGACTTGTTGGTAAGGTCGATATGACAACAGAGACACTACAATCTTCAAGAACTAGTTCGTCGGTAAGGCCGCTGAACAAAGCAAGCGAATCAATCAACGGGTCTCCCTCACCGGATCCGCCGGCGAGGTACGGACGCACCGGCCCTCTGTTCAGGCCACCCCCAGCGGGCGCATTAGCGCATCGCCCCGCTGTCATACCCCTCGGGCTTTGGGGCGTTGGCCTCAAGGGTGGCCACCACGAGTGGCCGCTCAGGCATCAGTGGCGAAGCATGTAGCTCCGGGATTGGGCACAGGCTAACATCACCACCGTGAGTAGCAGGCTCAAGGCACAGCTGGCGGCTGGGGTAGTGGTAACTTACAGCAGGATGCTATGCTGCCACTACAGTTACAGGCCATGCCAAACGATCAACGATAGACCTGATCCCAGGGCCACTTGCGCGCAAAAGTGAGCACAGGCAAGAACTGAAGAAGGCACTATCTCACCCTTCTCTTTACAACACAACTCAAGCGGCCTCCCTTTTAGGACCAACGACCCAACTTGGTGGAACCCGGCAGGTTTCTAGGGCCCCCCTCGGCCAGCCCGCTGTTCAGGTTTAGGTCAAGGCATGCGAGGAGGCTCATCAAAAGCAAGCGCAGCACGCCACTAAACGCAGGTATCAGTAACCCCAAAGCAATCCAAGCAACAGAGCAATCCAATTGCAAGACGCGGAGTCTCTTTTTTTTTATCGGCGGACCTGATCAAGTCTCGGCACTTAACGTCCTCAGGATTTCTTCGCCGTCTTCAAGACATGGCGAACCAAAGCAAGTGTACTCGGAAACCTCTTCTTAGGTCCGGGCTTTTCCTTCACCAGGCGTTTCCCGTGTTTCTGAAGGAAAGCAAGTATGAGCGAAGCACGATTACAGGTGTAGAAGTCATCACCCAAAATTCGAGTGCCCTCCATGCTTTGCGTGAAGCGACGTTTAGGACTGGGGAGAATCTTCACTCGAACTCCATCAGAATCTTCATCCATCATGCGCAAACGTCTCCTGGGCCTCTTCGGTGCCGATTCCGGTGGTGGACGAGGAGCAGCGTCCTTGACTGGTGACTGAATGAACTGCGAGCTGATCTCTGCCTCATCTTCCATGAGTGCAGAATCCGGATCAGAATAAACCCCCGGCGAGATGCAATGAGACGTCGCATTCGAAGAAAGATCGTTGTTCATGAACTCACTCGTGTCGTCCCCATAGACTGACGAAGAACAGCTCATCTGCTCAGAATAAACCTCCGCCGAGATGCAATGAGACGTCGCATTCGAAGAAAGATCATTGTTCATGAACTCACTCGTGTCGTCCGCATAGACTGACGAAGAACAGCTCATCTGCTCCGAAATGAGAAAATGTGCCGAATCGCATCCATCCGACATAACCTCCGAAACTCCTCGATCCATCCTACAAACTGGGACGGCTGCTGTCGGTCCTGAACCTGAACACACGAGAAATGTCATGGCATGCAACCTGGAAGCCTCCCCTGCTGCCCCCGAGTGGGTCGGCATCTCGCACAGACTACTGGCTAGCCAGAACGTGCAGAGACATAAACGAGGCTCCCAGCAGGCACGTTAGCCCATATGTCCTGCTGTCATAGGGAGCAGCTCCCCGTTGGCCTCAGAGCCCGAAAATCCCACACAGCGACCCGCCACACCCGGCTAACGGTGTGGACTACAAGCTGCCCGGCACTAGCAATCCTTCAGGGAAGTGACACCCGGATCACGACGTACAACTACAAGCTGCCCTGCACTACATTCTTCCCTCAAGGAAGCTGTGCGCGAAACAGCGATAGCGGCCACACACACGCCTCAACATGCCGGCAAGTGCGCAACCTGACTTAAGCATCCCTTTCTGTAATGGCCTCCCCGGCGTCTTTGCAAAGACGAACGTGCTCTGACAGTCATGCGGACCGGAGACTTAGGCCACCCCCATTCGGCCGAGATATGGGGTCACCCCGCTCTGCCATGGGGATGTCAGGCGAAGGCTCTCAACGACCACTAGCAGCTGCAAGCATTTGCCCGCGCTATGCTTATGCCGCCCTCTGCTCGCGAAGAAGCAGCAACTCGTCGTGGTGGAGTCGAGACCATGTCATGCATCCTGTCCATCCCAGAGTTCGCAGCGGATACTTCTGCCCCCGACATTGTGTACCTTCTGCTGGACTTGGCCAACAGCTTGGCGCAAGAGCCGAACGTCGGGTCGGCCATGGCAAGAGCGGTAGTCGAATTTAGTTCGACTGTGGCGCGGGTACGTGGCATCAAATGAATGAAGATCAACCGAGGAGCAATCCTGAATCCGTGGAACTGCCTTGCAAAGCAAACCATTCACGAGGTTTGCACATTATCAGCCCCAGTCAACCGTCCCGGCCTGTGAACGAATCACAGTGCACATTCCAAGCACCTTCGCAGGTGCCGGGAGCAGTTCGACCGAAAGCGATATGTTACTGAGCCTCGGGAACCTGCTGCGTCCATTCTGTTTGTTAGCTGCATAGCACTCACAAGGAGGTCTCCAGGCCAAGGTTCAAGGTGTACGCTTTATATAACCGCTCTGGTTGCAATCACCCACAGCGAGTGATCCACACCAGCGGGCTAAGGGAGATCAGGGGCTTACGCGGAGCCTCGCAAAGCCAACGCATCATGGTTCTCTGCTAGCTGGATACCGCTTCGTACAAGATCTCCAGGTGGCAACACAAGAAGAGAAGGATAACCACGGCTGCGAGTCAACGCAAGGGTTTTCCAGCATCTACGGCAGCTATATTCCGTGAGAAGCAGTAGAGGCCTCTGTGTGTGTGTGTGCGTGTGCGCGATGGATACCGGTTCTTGTGTAATCTCCAGGCTGCAGCTGAATAACCTAACAATGACCACGGCGCTTAGCAGAAGCAATCCACGAAGACCATGATCAAAAGTTGAAATCGGACTAGGACCTAAAGCTGAAATGGGAACTGTGCACATCCATTATATTGCGACCACACACAGGGAGGGGGGTCGAGGAGGGGTCCGGGAGGAGTGGAATGGACGCATTACATCAGTGGTCTCCTGCTAGCTGAACGGACAGGCAAGTATGCTTAGAGATGCCACTGGAAGTCTAGCATGCGAATCCAGAAGTAGCGTATGGAAACAGCACATGCCAGCGGGATTCAGGGCCTAATTACTCTTGGTTTGCCAGCAACTTCATTCCAGTGCACCGCGCGGACACGGCGCTGCGACGCTCCCAGAGCAAATGTCTTCTTCATGGGCAACACGGCACAGCTCTTCGTGGTGCTGGTCCGCAAACCATGCACAAATGTTGCGTGCAAGCTGTTCTCCGTCGACCGCGTCCACGGGCTGACCCTGTCCCGCTCCGAGTGTCTTCCCTGCTCGACGTTTAAGAGTTCCCATGGTCTCATGGCGGGGTCGACTCCATCCGTCCAGGGTCGACTCCATCCGTCCGTCATTCGGCATGCCAGCAACCTGTAGAGCCAGCAGGCGCCGGTGGTCGCGAGTCCACCACCTCTGAGTGCGAGTCGTTCCTCTCGCTTCGCTTCTGTTTCCATACATAGAAATCCCTATACATGAGATCGTCAAGTTCCGAAACACTACGATTCGAAAGAATCCCGTTGAGATGCCGAATGGGGCAGGGCAGGAAAGCTGCTTTCAGAATCTGAGCCCAAACTCCGAAATGCAAACCAAGGGAATACAGACAACCTCCTCCTTCCCTGCTGAAACTCAACCGAGGAGCAATCCTGAATCCGTGGAACTGCCTTGCAAAGCAAACCATTCACGACGTTTGCACATTATCAGCCCCAGTCAACCGTCCCGGCCTGTGAACGAATCACAGTGCACATTCCGGGCACCTTCGCAGGTGCCGGGAGCAGTTCGACCGAAAGCGATATGTTACTGAGCCTCGGGAACCTGCTGCGTCCATTCTGTTTGTTAGCTGCATAGCACTTACAAGGAGGTCTCCAGGCCAAGGTTCAAGGTGTACGCTTTATATAACCGCTCTGGTTGCAATCACCCACAGCGAGTGATCCACACCAGCGGGCTAAGGGGGATCAGGGGCTTACACGGAGCCTCGCAAAGCCAACGCATGATGGTTCTCTGCTAGCTGGATACCGCTTCGTACAAGATCTCCAGGCGGCAACACAAGAAGAGAAGGATAACCACGGCTGCGAGTCAACGCAAGGGTTTTCCAGCGTCTACGGCAGTTATATTCCGTGAGAAGCAGTAGAGGCCTCTGTGTGTGTGTGTGTGTGTGCGTGTACGCGATGGATACCGGTTCTTGTGTAATCTCCAGGCTGCAGCTGAATAACCTAACAATGACCACGGCGCTTAGCAGAAGCAATCCACGAAGACCATGATCAAAAGTTGAAATCGGACTAGGACCTAATGCTGAAATGGGAACTGTGCAGATCCATTATATTGCGACCACACACAGGGAGGGGGGTCGAGGAGGGGTCCGGGAGGAGTGGAATGGACGCATTACATCAGTGGTCTCCTGCTAGCTGAACGGACAGGCAAGTATGCTTAGAGATGCCACTGGAATTCTAGCGTGCGAATCCAGAAGTAGCGTATGGAAACAGCACATGCCAGCGGGATTCAGGGCCTAAATACTCTTGGTTTGCCAGCAACTTCATTCCGGTGCACCGCGCGGACACGGCGCTGCGACGCTCCCAGAGCAAATGTCTTCTTCATGGGCAACACGGTGGAGCTCTTCGTTGTCGAGGACATCTCGTCCTTGCATGCGGCAACACGCCGTTGGACCTTGAGGTCAGTCAGGCCATGCAGACAATGGCTGTACTTCAGGTTACCATGCATCGAGACTGGTCTGTCTCGTTCTCGCTCTCGAGCTCGTCCCAGTCTGCTTCGGGACTTGTCCAGCTGTAAGAACTTCCAGGACGCGTCGGGAGGCACGTGTTACAGCACATTGTCACTCCAGGTGCTCCCCTGACAACATGTTCATGACCTTCTTTGTGCTCATCAACAGCGAGAGCAAGGCCACAGCCAAGGTTACTGTCGTCGTGATCATGGTAGCACCACGTTTAAGAGCTCTCGTGGCAGGGTCGAAAAAGCCGCTTTCAGAATCTCAGCCCAAATCCGAAATGCAAAGCAAGGGAATACAGAACTTGTTGTCTTCCCCACGATGTGCAATCATTGGAATGCCCTACATAAGTGCGTCAAAGATCAAAGACGACTAAGCGCAATGCCCGTTCGGACTGGTTTAGGTTCCCCAAAACATCCAGAAGTGAAAGGACTGACATCTCGACAATAGAACCAAGCTTTAAAACTCACAGAGCTCTGTGCTTCGGTCAACCGTCCCGGCCTCCTAAGAAAGGCGACTCTCGACTTGGACCCACCCGAAGACGTCAGCACCTGCCGCAAGCACACGGGTGCGCTGCCATGACAGACCAAGCAAGGCCAGCTCACGAACACAGCCATGCCAAGACAGCAGAGCAATCTAATCGAACGTTGTCCTCCGCCGGCGTCGTCCACGTTGGCTCTTTCGCAAGACAGCGTCGAAGCCATGCAGCAACGGTTTAAACTAGGGAAACTACTGAAGGCGGTGCAAAGCCAAGAGCACGTAGTCGCGGCGTCTCCACGATCTTAGAGCTGGTCGAGCCGCTAGAATGCGCCCCACAGCTTCCGCTGCGCTGCACTTTGTGTCCTGCATCAACCATGCACAAAGGGCTGCAGGGCTGCGAAGCAGTGGAAGAGCACGTTGAAGTCCTTGCCCTCATTTCTGCAGGCTGTGCGTGCACTCGACAGAGCATCAGCCATGCCTTTCCAGGTTTGGGCGCAGTTCTGCGTGCATTCCAGGAACCAGTCCGGATGCTGGCTGTACCTGACCTGGTGGTCGTCCAGCTCGACTTGCAAGTGATGCACACCGCAATCGAGGAAGTGCTTGTTCGAATCTTCAGGGGCTCCTTTCACTTGCATCTCTGTTGTCCAACAAATGCTGACAACAACCGTAACGGGAACGTTCGTGAGAAACTGCACATGGAGGAGGTCTGCAGCCGAGCGCAAGCTGCCGAGCAGACACTTCTCGCCGGGCTCGGAGCTCACCACCACAGCGTCGAGAGGCCACTCCGAGACGTCCCCGAAGTTGTAGGACCCGTGCCAAACAACGTAGTCCATGTGTGACCAAGGTCCATGCTCGTATTTGTTTGCAATTTCGAGCTGCCAAGTTCGAATAAATGTTTCTTCCGCATCTGACATCGCCGAAGAAGCAGAAGAAGCAGAAGACGAAGAAGCGGCCAGGGCATCCATATGTGCAAAGTAGCAAGCAGGCTCGGAGGAACCGGGTCTCTCGGGCCAAAGCTGCCAAGACAAGCAAGCAGACAGAACACAACGAGCTCGGCGTCGATTCGGATGTGCGTCGCAGGACCCGCCCAACTTTACATTCCGTAGCAAGGCTGCCTAGGATGCCGAAAGACCCCCCTTCGCAATCCACTCGCGAAATGCAGCTTTCGCAAGACAGCGTCGACTGCTCCGCGTGGGGACTTTTTACAAAACAATACTACCGTTGCTTCGAACAGGTCAGTGACCTGGAGAAAAGGAACCTTAAGGCGCACGGAAGCCGTGCAACGGCATTCCCGGCGCGAACTCCGGGTCCATAATTTCTTGGATCCTGCGCAGCAACTGCACGATCCTTTCGTGTTCCCGAGACCAATCTTGCATGGTACGCATCAGCTCAGCTAGCTGCGCGTTCATTCGCGCTTGATCCAGCAGCATGTTGTTCAGCTGACCTTGAAATGTATGCACAAGGATCTCATAATTCACTGGAGTGGGGTACACGTTTGCATTCGCGCCGGTGTTCGCGCCAACCCCATCCTCGTGAGAATCCTGTTGCGCTTGGTCCGGACCTTCCACCGTGGATGTAGTTGCATCTCCAGTTCCAGGATGGAGATCCATGGCGCCAAACAGACACGATGAACGGAATCTAACTGAGCAGCTGCGTGCAAGAATGTAACATGTGAGCAGGAACAGCCAGGACTCGCCGTCGCTATCAATGAAGCTGCCTGAGCTCGCTCCTACCTGACAAGACGCCATGGAACAAACAGCATTTTTGTGGCGTCAAGACCAAGAGAATCGCGCATCTAAGACTCACTCAGCGGCTTTTCCACATCACTGCTACGTGCAGAGGCTAGATACAGCCCACTCGCGGAATGCAGCTTTCGCAAGACAGCGTCGACCGCTCCGCGCAGGGACCGTTGCAAAACTGCACCCTAGCTTCGAGGAGGTTCAGTCAAAGCAGCCCACTGGCGAATTGCAGCTTTCGCAAGACAGCGTCGACTGCTCCGCGCGGGGACCCTTGCAAAACTCCACCCTCGCTTCGAGGAGTTTGAGTCAATGCAGCCCACTCGCCGAATGCAGCTTTCGCAAGACAGCGTCCACTGCTCCGCGCGGGACCTTCGCAAGACTCTACCCTCGCTTCGAGGAGGTTCACTCCATCTCCCAAGTGCCGCACTTCACTTTTGAGGGCGTCTCCTGCACGAGGCTGCAGGCAGGTCGTTTGTTGCTTTGCAACGCCGGTCCGCCCTTGAGGAGGTTCCAGACCATCTCACGCACCTTGGAGATTTTCTCGATCTGCTCAGGTGTCACTCTCGCCATCCACTCCACTTGCAAAACCACCGCGTCGGTTACCGCATTCTTGATCACACGGCCCAAGATCAAGCGCGGTTGGCCGTCTGCCATGTTGAAGAGGTAGCAATTTGTGAATTGACAAAAAGCCTCGGTCCCGAATGCCTTTCCCTCCTTCTCGAGCGCGTACGAGTAGACCTCTGCGTGCTTCGTCACCAGATGCTTCTCCTCGTCCTTGTACACCTCCTCCACGGTGGGCTCGTCCTTTGCGACGGCCACGACGGTCACGTAGTTTGCGAAGACATTGCCCATGTCGAAGAAGGTGCCCATGTCTGAGCACGTCAAATCGTCAAGCGGACACTGGACTGGCAGCACTGCACCATCTCGCTTCTCGCTCGCAAGACGGGTGACCTTTTTCACCATCGGACGCCGGTCCTCGTCGTAGTCCTCGCCGAAGCAGGGGCGAGCTGCCAAGACCTGAAACTGGGTCGGGGGAGCAGGTCCGCCGGTCACACTCGCCTGCGAAGCTTGGGGCGCGGAGGCCCCCCGGACTTGGCCGAGGCGGTGCGACGTGCCCAGCCGTGCGTCGCACGGCCCCCTGAAGCAGACTGCCTCACTGCCTTTCTTCTCGATCAGCTCGACCAGCTTTTCTTCGTCACGGAAAGGGCGCCAGCTCCCGTCCTCCCACAAGAACGTTGCTGAGCTGGCCAGTCCAATCCGCCAAGTGCACGGTGGCCAGCACTCGCTTGGCATCCGCGGGCTCCGTCTGACATCCATCGGTGGCACGCTTGCACTTATCGGTCACTGGGTCGATCTTCGTGGAGCACACTTTGCACGGAGTATACACTGGATCCCCAAGGATGTCGACGAGCCAGACGTTGTGCAGGGCCACTTCGACTTTCTCCTGCGCCAAGCAAGGTCATGCAAGTTGGGGCACGGGAAAGCACCTTCTACACAACAGAAACACGCGAAGCCAGTCCTGCGTTGCTCCCTGCTCCATTGCGCTGCCGAATGCATTCATAGTTGCGGCACATGCGACGTAGCAGGGCGCCAAGTCGGAGGTCAGCCTGCCGCCACCACTCAAGGAAGGGCACCAAGGAACCGAGATGCGATCGCCTTGTGCCGTGCCCAGATCCCGAAGCTCCTGTGCCCGCTTGCCTTGGGGGTCCACGTGTAGCATGCTAAAGCCATGCTTGTCGTTGTCGACAAAATGCTCCGCGGCGCCTTCGATGGAATTGTTCTCCTTCTTCAAGAGAGCAAGGTTGTCGATCTGAACGACGCTACCTTTCCGCGCGGAAGCCAGACTCTTTACCAAGCGGGTGCCCCAGATGTTGACCAGCATCTCCTTGCCGGAGGTGTCCTTCAGCCAAAGATTTACTTTGGGCTTCTGGGTGGTAGTCGCCGTCTCAAGCTCGTGACCACTCCAATGACATCCACACGCTCGCGCCCTTGGCACTGTGCTGCCAACACCGAGAAGTCCGACCTCGCAACGGGGAAGATATCCTTCATCTGCATTGCCTGCGGGTGGGAAGAAGCAACCGGAATCGCTTTGGCCTTCGAGGATCTGTCTGACAAATCCACAAAGAGGCCAGCGAAGAATTTGTTATTGACCGGCTTGAGGTGCGTGGCATAAAAGCCCTCCCTGCTCCAGGGTTCAGCCGCCTTCTTCAGAATGCCCATATCCGACCCGCGAAGCTCCGCGTACAGACCCTTGCCCTCTTTGTCCACGAAGCGCAAAATCGTTTTGTAGAAGGTACCTCCTTTGGCAGTGGCCAGTTGCTTGACTTCACAGTAGACGTAGCGAAGCAAAACCTTCAAACATTTGAACCCAAGCTACGCAGCCAGAGGAAGCACTTCCAGCCTGAGAGGTAGAGACATGCAGCAGCAAGCACCAGTTCGAGCTCACATGGTCTGTTTTCTCTCGCAAGACAGCATCCATTCGGTTCCGTGAACATGGCAGAGCAGTGCATGACTCGCAAGAGAGCCCTGTCCTGCTGTGCAGGATGCGCGTGACAAACAGCAATCACTGCTGCGTGCAGAGGCTAGGCACAATGCAGCTTTCGCAAGACAGCGTCGGCTGCGTCAATGGGTCCAGGCACCCCCCCCCCCTCCCAAGCCCACTGCTGAGGTTTCTTCGCGAAGGAAGATACTTTTCACAGGCGCAATGCAGCTTTCGCAAGACAGCGTCGACTGCTCCGCCAGGAATTAATCACGAGTCCATGGCAAATGACCCCACTTCCGGAGCACGCGCTTGGCGCGTTGCCGTGCAAGATCTTCCACCTCATCCAACTCCAACCTTTCGCGTTCGCTTGGATTCTGCACATAAAGAAAGCCCCTGCTCACGAGACATCGTACAGTTCCATTCGAAAGAATGTTGGCAAGGACCATCTCGTCCTCCGGCGTGTGGGTAGCCTTCCAAGAACAGCAGTACCAATGATCCGCGGAGTCCTTGCTCAGACCCAGGGTTCTCTGAACGCGAACAGCATCGTTGAAAGCTTCCCACTCCACGGCATCCAAGTTCAGCCGTCGCCGAAGCTCTGGATTATTCACGTGCTGAAGACCAGTCCGCACCCGACAGATAATCTCCGAGTCCGAGGCAGGCCGGAGCATCTCATTTATGTCCCAGTCCGTCCAGCCGCTGTCTTGCCGGTAGCTCTTAAGAATGCGCTTGGGTGCAGTTTATCCACTCTCGGATGTTGAGGTCTCCGAGAGCGCATCATTCGAAGAGTCCGACGTCTTCGATGCGGGGGACAGCATGCAGGCACGAGCATGGCAACGCCTGCACCTGTCCAGAGTCCAGGACACTCCTCGAGCCCCACACAACAGCCGATCGAATGCCAAGCATACCCTGCACCCGGAGCTGCAAAGCACGGCTTCATCACGACGGCCTGCAGCTACGTCGATTAGGTTTTGTCGCATGCCACATGTCTCGACCTGCCACACGACTCTGATCCGATCTATCGTCGGGCATGAAACAGAACTCCACTGGCGGAATGCAGCTTTCGCAAGACAGCGTCGACCGCTCCCGCCGTGCCTTGATGTCCGGCAACCGCCGAATTAAGCGAATTAGAAGTTCGCAAGGACACAGAAGTCAGCAGGTCTCTTCTCGACCCACTGGCGGAATGCAGCTTTCGCAAGACAGCGTCGACCGCTCCCGCCGCACTGGTTCCGAAGTAGGAATTCCTCCCTACAACACCGTGCCTAACGTGCCCGGCCACTCACAACGGGTAGTCCTGGACAAGTGGAAGGATCAGCTCGCGGACTGTTGTTCCTCAGCCGATGGGTCGGGCAATTCGATAATCTCGCGATGCGGCACCGTGACATGGAGGGCCTCCAAGAGCCGTGTCACAGCTGCAAACACCTCCAGCAGACGCCCTTGATGTCCCTTCAATGCCGCAGGCGGCGCAGGATCATCGTCATTAGGACAAAAGCACATGCGCAAGAGAGTCAATTGCGTGAAGACCCAACCTCGATCGGCCGGTGTGCTCTCCATCACTCTCTGCAATTCTTCCGAGTCCATCGCTCTCTGCAATTCTTCCAAGTTTGTCACACGCTGCAGCAGAAGATCACCTGCTTCAGGTGCGACCGCAGCGATGGCGAGATTACATATTTGCAATGCCGGGAGATCCGGCAGGTCGCGAAGCGCCAGTGACAAAACAGTCCACCGAGTGCTTACATCCGGATTGCACGTCCGCTGCAACGGCACCGTGATATCGAGGGCCTCCAAGAGTCGTGTCACAGCTGCAAACGCCTCCAGCAGAAGCCTTTGACGTCCCTTCAATGCTCCAGGCGGCGCAGGATCATCGTCATTAGGACGAAAGGACATGCGCAGGATGCACAATCGCACGAAGACCCACCCTCGATCGGCAGGTGTGCTCTCCACCACTCTCTCCAATTCTTCCGGGTCTGGCACCCGCTTCAGCAGAAGATCGCCTGCTTCAGGTGCGACCGCGGCAATCGCGAGATAACATATTTGCAATGCCGGGAGATCCGGCAGGTCGCGCAGCGCCAGCGACAAGGCATTGTAACGAGTGCACACATCCGGATTGCACGTCCTCGGCAACGTTGCCATGGCCAGGAGGACTGAAAGTCAACTCGAGAGATGGCGCTGCGGAATGTTGACACCATCGGATGGCACACTTTGCTTTTAGGAAGACACTGCAAGCGAAAGTCGCAAGATGCTTACCACCCTGCACCCGGAGCTGCAAAGCACGGCTTCATCACGAGGGCCTGCAGCCGCGTCGATTAGGTTTTGTCGCATGCCTCATGTCTCGACCTGCCACACGACTGTGATCCGATCTATCGTCGGACATGAAACAGAACTCCACTGGCGGAATGCAGCTTTCGCAAGACAGCGTCGACCGCTCCCGCCGTGCCTTGATGTCCGGCAACCGCCGAATTAAGCGAATGACGAGTTCCCCAAGGACACAGAAGCCAGCAGGTCTCTTCTCGACCCACTGGCGGAATGCAGCTTTCGCAAGACAGCGTCGACCGCTCCCGGCGTGCCTTGAATGACGATCGAACCAGCCTCACACGCCGGGCCACCGGCCCCCCAGCAAAGTGATCTTCAGCTGGAAGACGAAGACCCTGCGCCTGCATCCGCCGCGGCTGCGCCACGAATCCTTGCCAAGAGGCGGCGACACTGTCTACACTCGGCAGTCCTCCACTGAGTCCGCCTAGGCAGTGGGTTACCGCAGTGCAGGCACATAGCCCGAAGGCTGCCGGGGTCGTGTTCAGGGTTGCCGGCGTGGAAAAGCCAGAAGATAAGGGCGCGGCGGTGACGAACCATGGGGTCCGCAAAAGCCTCCAAGGCAGTGGGCACCGCTCCCGTTCCAGGGGACGGGTCCCGCCACCTCCGCTCACCTTGCTGCCACTGCCTCCAGGCAGCCAAAACTGAGGCCAAGGAAGCTCCCGGCAGGTCATGCAGACTGTTGATTTCTGCCATGTAAAGAACCCTTGCCATGGTGACACTGAGCATATCTGGCACAGTGAGGGGCGAGCTGTGCCGAGCAAGCTCCTCCTCATCGAACATAGCGTCACACTCGCCAGCTCTTTCTGCCGAGAAGCCTGAACACGTGCCCTGCAAGTGCACGCATGCACGCTTCGTCGATCCTCCTGCAACGTGCGAGTGCAACACACAGTGACACACCCACACGCCACGTATGGTTTAGGCGTCAGACTTCCGGCTTATTAAGGATTTAATGTCCAGCAAGCACCTGTCCTCGACCAAAACAGTTGATCACCCCAAACAGGTGCAGCTTCTGGACCGAAGTACTGTTGACACATGGTTTGGAAAAGCGGCTGCAGCCATGTCTGCCACGTTGGATGAATGTCTCCACTTGTCAGCAACTGGACTGTTGCCCTGCAAAAAATCTTCATGATCTTGTACAGCAGCTGGCCTTCAAGGTGATTGGGACTACAGCTTTTCCTCTCCATGGCCCCGGCGTCCAAGAACCGCATCCCATCGTAGTCTGCCTCGTCCACGCCGTAGTTGTCAGGTAGCGCATCCCAGAGCACCCACCCGTTCTCGAAGAATGTGCCGATCATGGCTAGCGCGGATGTCCACAGTCGCAGGTGCTGCTCGCGCAACTGGTCCGTCCTGGGCTGTTGCCACAGCTGCAACAGTGCCGTCGTCATAGAGATCTCAACGCGATCGCAGACCAGGACGGCGGCGGCGACCATCGGCCCCTCGTCGACCTCAGTCCCTGCCAAAGCGTCGACCTCAGTCCCTGCCAAAGCGTCGTCGAGGTCGCCCCACAGGTGCAGGCCTCCGTAGCACCGGGGCATGTACGGACGCACTGCCTCATTTTGGGACGCCCTCAAGTACTGCCTCAGCTCCCGCAGCGGATCGTTTGTCGTCATCCAGCCTTGTTTGTTCATGCCCGCATTGGGAACGATCTTCACCGCCAACCTCCAGTTCTCCAAGCTGAACGCCACCTTGAAAGCCCCGCAACCAAGACGGTCCATCCTTTCCTCGATGGCGATGGTAGCAGAGATCCCGGGCACCCGGAAGACAAGCTTGGCTGTGCCTGTCTGCCATCTGAGCAATTGGTTTTTCCTGTTCCACCCCCCGGTTGCTCGCAATTCTGCTTCGACCAAATAAGCATCCGGAGGCAAGGTCCTGCCTGCCATAGCCCGGCGGCACACCGAGCTTTCGCAAGACAGCGTCCACTCGGCGTCGCCGCGAAGGCCAGCGCGACCACGGGAATCGAGCCCGAGCTTCGCGGCACGCACAAAAAGCATCCAAATTACTGCATGCAACGAAATTGAAAGCGCATCGGATGCAACTCTCACCAGGGTGATTGTCTCGCTGAGGACAGGACCGGTAATTCTCGTGGTGCGCGTCGAGGCAGCCTAAGCAGCAGCAGCAGCAATGACAAGTGCAAGGTTTTGCTCGAAAGCCCTCCAAGCCACCATCTAAAGCTCGAACCGGCTCCAGACCGCCACGCGAAAGCCAGGTTTAGCATAGCAAGTCACAGCATCGGAAGTGGCTTCATTTTGACAGAAACGCCACCAAGCCCATCAAAAATCACCGCCCGGGCCATGAGGTGGCCGCAGCCCCGCACTTTCGCAAGACGGCGTCCGCGCGGTTCCGCGGCCGCAGCCATAAGGTGGCCGCACCCCCCGCACTTTGGCAAGACAGCGTCCATGCGGTTACGCAGCCCTGCTACATCTACGTGGCAGCCGCGCTATTCCGACCTCAGCCCGCACTTTCGCAAGACAGCGTCCGCGCAGTAAACAAAAGGTCATCCTACATCTGTGTGGCAGCGGCGCATGGCGGGGCTACTCATCGCGGCGGCCGGCATGTTCAGATCCCAAACCCGCGAAGACGTCTTCTGAATTGAACCCGACGCTTGAAACCAGAGAAGCGCGGTGCCAGGTCGAGGGGGAGATGCCCGAGTTCGTCGCGAGCCTCGGGGTTAGCTCGCGCCCGCACCAAACACGTCACCCAGTTCAGGCTGCCTCTTTCAGCGGCTTGGTGAAGCAGATGAAAGTTCTCCGTGTAAGGTCGCACTGTAGCACCCGCTCGCAGCAAAGAGATTACCGGACCGACCCAAGAATCTGTGAAGCACGTTTCGATGGGACCGCGACCTTTGGCATCCTCCTGAGAAACGTCCGCCGCATTTCGCAGCAGAAGCCGCACCATCGATATCGAACCCATCGACGCGGCAATGAGCAAGGGAGAGTCCATTTCCCAGTCTCGGCGATTGACATCTGCTCTGGCAGAGATCAACGAGGTCGCCACTTCCACGTTGTCCACGGCACAGGCGCAGCAGAGAGGGATGGGTCCTTCCGTCTCCAACGCAGCTCCCGAGGCAAGAAGGCTCTCCACTATGGGGTGGCGCATGTGAGGAATTGACGAAGCGAGACAGAGCGGAGTATAACACGCATGCTCCCTCACAACGCGATGCTCCGACAAGTCAACGTTCGGATCCACCCAGCTTGCAAGCAACCGATCCACCTCGAAGCAGTGGCCACGGTCTATGGCCCAGGCTAGCCCTTCCCCGCCGCCGGATCGACATGGTCGCAGGAGCATGAGAACATCCAAATCGTGTCCTGCCAGCAAATGCTCCGAATCCTGCCAAACATCCAATAGGTCGAGCGGCCGAGAGTCATCCATGGAATGAAAGTTCAGGCGACTCTCTACCACTCGAAGACGAGTGGTCATGATAGAATACAACGTATCCACGACATTCTGCAAGGGGGGCTGCTCCCGCGGATCCACGACCAAGAGCTGCTCACCACTCAGAGCGCGAAGTCGCAGCATGTCCGAGCCTACCGACACATCCGATAGCACGAGCAAGAGACGGCTACGGGAACCGGGCAACTTCTAAGATGGCCCAAGACAACACGCGTCGATATCTGCTTTTGTCTGGCACCTCGCTAGGAAATCACGGCCTCGGCCATAAGGTTGGCCGCAGCCCCGCACTTTCGCAAGACAGCGTCCATGCGGTGCCACGGTCATCCTGCTGCCTAAATCCGTGCGACAGTGACACAGTGGCCGAAGATCAGCCTTGTGGCTACAGCCAGCGAGATGAGGCTCGCAACTAATTATGAACGAAATGAAGCTCGCAACAAATTATGAATTTCAGACACGCAACTCGTCTCAAAACAAGTCCTCTTCACAAAAAATGCCGAAGATCTCCACGTCCTTGGTCCCGAAACCTTGGCGAGCCATGTGCTCCATGTACTCCTCGACCGTGCATTCGAAGATTGCCGAAAAGAACTCCCGCACCTCTGTACGTGCGCTTGGGATGCGCACATAGTGGTACTCCAGCAACCAGAGCAATTCCGCTGCGGTGTTGTCTTGAGTTTCTGCTTCGAACTGCGCCAGCAACTCCGTCACCGAGTCCTGCGTGCGGCCACACAAACCTCTGCAATACTCGCAGTACTCGGTGTACATTCCCGCCGCATAACGGCGAACATCCCGGTCCGACGGGTACGGCCCCTGCTTCTGGATCAAAGGACCACGGATCGGACAGAGCAGCTGCGAGATCAGGGGTAGCGACATGGCTCGCCTCCGGAAACTTCAGCAGGGACGGATTTTCGGCCTGCGGCTACCCTTCGCGCAGCCCTCCTTCGTCGCAATTTGAACTGCTGTTACAGTCACTGAACCCGTACCAACGCTCACAGAAGCACCAAGGTCTTCACCGCTGAAGATTCTCAGACCAATGCCCATAACCAGCCATGAATTGAATCCAAACCAAGCCCCACACACTAACAGACGAGTAAGACAGGTCCTATTCTACTTATACCTGCGGAATTTCGAACGCCTGGCCTAGTTTTTTCCTTGGCCTTCTTGAATCGCCTTGCAACTCCGAGGCTCCACAAACCTCAATCACATCAAACGCCTGCCTCCCCAAACCGTATTATTTAGGGTTCGGGGCCCCTACTTTAAGGACGCGACTCCTTCCATTTGCCGCTATGGAAGCTACGGTTGAAAACGATTTGATGTCTCGAACGTCAAACGCTAACATGTCAGCCCTACATGCCACTAGGTGGAAGTTACGCGAGGACAGGCTGATAGAGTGCAGGGCGAGAGTTGAGATCGGCAGTGCAATGGAACCTAGTCGGAGGAGAGCTCATGAGGTCGCCTCCTACCCAGGGTTCGCTTCAAAAAACCGGGTTGGGATCCGCGGCAGTGCAGGCCTGATTCCATGCAGGATGAGAAGAGTCGAGAAGGGACTCGAATGAGAGACACGAAGGCAGGCAAACACGATGGCAGCCTAGGGAAGTCCCACTTCACTTTCGAGGTTCCGCTTTCTCTCTTGGATTCCACTGTGGGTCAGGGATCTTAGGGACCGAAAGAAAAACCTCCCGTGATGACTCGGTGCGAGGCAAAGCAGCATGTCGACCTTCGTCGCAGATGTGTAAATTCGAAATCAAGCCCGGCGGCATAACCCAGTCCCCAAGGGCAGAACTAGTCGGGAGCAATAATTCCGCAGCAGCTGCAATGAAGCAACGAAACAAGAAAGAGGAAGAACAGCGCTCGGCGATCCCCCTTCCGGGTCGAAGTTCACCGGATCTCACTCGGTGCTGTAAACCGTAGAGTACCACCTGCCGCTGTAACCTCCGGCCAGGTCCAATCGACGTAGCCTGTGCAGGGCGTTCTCGACCTTCTTGACGTGGGGCGGGTGCATGGCCGTCTGGTGTCGCAAAGGACAACCAAAAGCAGCGTCGTGCAGCGGCGCCCGACCGCATCCTCGTTTTTCTTGGTGGTGCTGCGTTGGTTGGTTGCAGCCGCAAGTTGGGCATCCGCAGATACAAGGATTTAAAGTTAAAGCCCCGAACACTGGTCCGAATTAGAGGCCTCATCGACTTTACAGGTAGCCAACTACTGCTGCTTACGAGAAGAGAGAGAGAGAGAGAGAGAGAGAGAGAGAGAGAGAGAGAGAGAGAGAGAGAGAGAGAGAGAGAGAGAGAGAGAGAGAGAGAGAGAGAGAGAGAGAGAGAGAGAGAGAGAGAGAGAGAGAGAGAGACAGAGAGAGAGAGAGAGAGAGAGAGAGAGAGAGAGAGAGAGAGAGAGAGAGAGAGAGAGAGAGAGAGGGAGGGATTCCTGCGGAACCTTGCTTGCTGCGTCTGCTGCGATTCTGGTTGAAGGCCCAATAGATTCGCTTAAGGAAGCCGAACGAGCCAAAAGTCAACACACTCCGAAGGAGTATCACCTCCACAACCAGAAACACAATCAAACGCAATGTTCCATAGGGTCTGGCCGCGTCGACGGCACAGCACATCGTTTCAGCAGCACAACAGCACCTCTCAGCAAGGGTAGGACCAGCAGAGCTTCGTCGAGCTTGATCTACGTGGCTTTGCTCACATTCGAGACGCCGCTAGGTGCACGTTGTCTTGCAAAACAAACACGAAGCGTCGCTGGACCACTTGCAAAATCGCAAACGAGATGACTACAGCCGGTTACCGAGCGATTGTCTTGCTGAGGAGAAGACCGGCGGGCATCTTGCGAGTCACGAGAACCTGAGCTGCAGCAAACGAACTTGGATCGCAAAGAAAATCACACCAATACACACTCGTGTTCCTGCTGTCACGTATTTTTTTGTTGCACAGCAGCCTTGCATTGCTAACTTTGCTACACCGTGCCGCCGAACTTTCGCATGACAGCGTCCATTCGGCAGCAGCGAGTGCCTCCAAGTTCAGAGACCCACAGCCTCGCCCTGGTAACTTTGCTACACCGCGCCGCCGAACTTTCGCAAGACAGCGTCCATTCGGCAGCGCACGCCTACACGCTCACAGACCCATTCGATACAAGCAGTCATCCACTACTGCACCAAGATCACCCAGGCACTCCTCAGCCCATTCACGAGCGTTCTTTCCCGACGAGAGGCAGTGCACATCGAAGTTCGGCAAGCTGGCATAGTGCCGCATGCATAGAGCGCATCCCTGACTGGCCGCGTAAAGAAATTTGTATTGGGCCTTTCGCTCTGCCGTCAACTTGCCGTGCTTCTTTTCGAAGCCAGAGCAATGAGGCGCATCCGGACAGTCAGATCCCGGACGCTCGGTCTCAGATGCAGGCCCAGGCTCATTCCGAGACGCAGGCCTTGGCTTCGGGGCGGCAAACGGCGGCTGCGTTCCGCGCCTCCCAGAGCCTGCTGCCTGCGAAGTGGTGTCATTCGCATGACTCCAGAACCCGCTGTTCGCAGAGCCGGAGGTGCCGGACGACCACGGGGGGACATCAGCGAGATTTTCGCGATACCTTTCAAGACGAGTGATTTCCCCGGTGAGAAACTTGGTGATCTCGTCCCCCGCCGAGCCGATCTTGTCGGGATGACACCGAAGCATCATCTTTTTGTACCTCTTCCTCAGGGACTTCAAGTCTACAGTCGCTGCGCATTCAGTGAAAAATCCAAGATGATAAAGAAAGTTCTTGAAAGATCCATCCATGTGCTCCGCACGCACTGCTTTCGCAAGAAAGCGTCTGCACTGCGTAAACAGAATAGCCACGATCGCACCGATCTTGAACCAGGCTGCAAGAGACTGGCATCACAAGCAGAGCATGCCCGCGAGACATGTGCGGCAAAGGCAAGGTCCACGTTGTCGTGCAAACAAAACAAACACAACGCGTCGCTAGACCACTTGCAAACTTGGAAACGGGATAACTGCAGCCCGTTACCGAGCGATTGTCTTGCTGACGAGAAGACCGGCGGGCTTCTTCTTGCGAGTCGAGACAACCTGAGCTCCAGCACAAGGGCTTGGAATGGATGCAAGAGAAGCAAGAAGCAAAGAAAATCACGGCAATACACACTCGCTTTCCTGCTGCCACACATTTTTTGTCGCACATCAGCCTTGCATTGCTAACTTTGCTACGCCGCGCCGCCGAACTTTCGCAAGACAGCGTCCATTCGGCAGCAGCGCGCTTCTCCAAACTCACATTCTTTGCAAGCAGGCCTCCACCTCTGCGGTGAGATGCCGCGCGGCCCAGCCACGAGCGTTCATCCTCGACGAGACGCAGTGCGCATCGAAGTTCGGGAGCTGCGAAGCGGTGTGATTCGCATGACTCCATGACCCGCTGTTCGCAGAGTTGGAGGCGCCAGAAAACCACGGGGGGAGATCTTTGCGATACGCCTCCAAACGAGTCATTTCCCCGGTGAGAAACTTGCAGAGCTCATTCTTTTCGCAGCCGGCCTTGTCGGGATGGCACGTAAACATTTTCGCTCTGTACTTCTTCCTCACCGTCTTGCCCTGTTTGGGCAGTGAAGTCCCACGGAGCGGAGCGCAGTTATGTTTATCCTGGTCTAGCGAAGCCAAAGGCGAAGCGCACTTGCAGTTTTCAAACATCATTGTTTAAACCAATGTTTTAACTTTCGAGATCTTTAACAGATTCCGTTGTCATGCGATTGATGCTGTTTTTAGCATCGCCTATTTGATGCTGTATTTTGCATCACGATTTCCTGCATGATGATTCGGTAGATACTTGTGCGATTTTGAATCGTGTCACCCGGCGGTGTGTTCAAGGCTGAGTTTGCCAAAATTTTTCGACCACCCACCCGCCCGACATAGTTTCAATACGGTTTTTGTGAGACTGGGGGAAGATGGTTGCTCTGTTCGGCTGCATTTGCCGTTTATCTGTTCGGCTGCTCTTGCCTTACTTCGAGGGGTTGTGCTCGCCCTCTCTCGCCATCAACCCGGTAGCAGAACCCCCGTTGCAACGGAGAACAAAAAGAAGTCCTGTCCGAGTGAAGCCTTTCCTCTTTTGCAATATGATATAGATTGCTGGACTGATTATTCCTGTGATTGGAGATTGAAAAATTTTTCCATATACTTTTATATATCTTCGATTCCTCTCATATCTGAGGATAACTTAAACTGCAAGGAGACCAGAGAAACACGAGCCAAACGAATTGTTCCCTGGAGGCCTGGGGGGGTGGGGGGGATGGCAGGGGCGCGGCGGCTCTTTCAGTTGTACGCCCGGCCACTGCGGCTTCGGACCACAGCCATGTTGTCATGCAGTCTTCAGTTCGGTCAGTTGCGTTTTTGGCTCAAGGCTGAGATTGCCAAAATTTTTCGAAGGGCTCTCTAGAGGCTTGTAGCTTTGCGTCTAACAGGCCCGAGCCCTCCGTAATCCGGTGTTGCTCTTAAGGCACCGTGCAAGAGCCCTGCTGGGGCTCGGATGGACTTCCGCCAGGCCCTTGAAGCGGGATCTTCGGCTTCTGCTTCCAGTGACACTCAAGAAGCCATTTCCCAACATTTGTACGACCTTTCGCTGCAAGTTGCTTCTCTTGAACAGCAGTTGCGTGCTGTCCGCGCAGAGCTCGGCGACATCCAGCGCGAGCTCCGGGGCCTGGAAACTGAAAGGTACCAACATTCCCTCCGCCTGGGGTGGTTGGAAAGGCTTGTGCAGCGATTGCATCAGGTGTTTCGCTCCGAGTCTTAAGCTTCTTTTGCGGGGGATGAGTGCTGAAGCTTTTTATCCGGATGAGGGGGCCGTCTCGCAGTCTGTTGAATCAGGTCAGCAGGTCCCTCTGTCTGCCATACCTGCCAGCCCAATATCTCCGAATTCGGCTGTGGTTGAGGGCACACCTGATCAGGGTCCCTTAGCGGCCTTCATGAGCAGCCCCGTCGAGGGCGATGATGTTACTGAGGAGCAACTGGGGGGCCTGATGTCTCGCGAGGACACACAACTTCCCCCTGACGACGACCCGACTGCAGGCCGTTTGGAACAGCAGCTTGCAGGCTTCATTGCCTACGGCGGCAGCGCAGGTGATTGGCATGCCATGAACTCAGGTTTCATTCTTGCAAGGCATTCCCGTCAGGCGATGCCGTGGGAAAGAGTGACGAGGCCCCGCTTGGGGCCCGGCTTCATGTTCCAGGAGCCGTTGCTAGGTCGCTTCGACGGTCTTAGGAGGGCGGCGATCCCCGCCCCTGCAGCAGGGCCGTGGGCATGGGTGCCCAAAGGAACTTACGAGGCCAGGCGACTTCTCGCAGCAAGGTTTGCCAAAAGCGATGACATGCTTAGGCTTACCGCACTAAAGAAAATTCGGCTCATCGTGCTTTTCTTCCCGGATGACTCGGAGCTTGGAAGGAACCTCGTGGGTTCTGCAGGCTCCCTGGTGGAGGAATCCATGCTGACCTCGACCATCGAGGACACTTTCTCAGGCAGAGCCGCCAGCACCCTTCTGAAGCGTGCCTCAGATTTCTCAAGGTTCGCCAAGTGGATCGTAGCTAGCAAAGGGCGCCCTCTGGCGCCTTCCGAGGGCGAGTTGTACGCTTATATGCTTCACTTGCGACGAGAGAAAGCGGGAGCCACTGCCGGCGAGTCTTTTCTCAAGGCCTATAGGTTCTTCGTGCACTTGACAGGGGCTGCGCAAGGCTCCAGGATTTCCCCTCGTGTGCAGGGAGCAGCCAAGGCGATGTCCATGGGCAAACGGCCGCTCTGGCCAGGGCTAGCATTGCAGGGTTCATTCTTTTCTGCCTCTACTCCTCGGCTCGATGGTCGGATGCGGCTCGAGGGACTGACTTGAGCATTGACGTGGCAGGTAACGGGCTTGTCCTTCTTGAGTGTTCGACAAAACATTACAAGACGAAGGCCAAGGACCGAAAGGATACCGTGCTGCCTTTGATTGCACTGGGCAGTGGCTTAACTCAGCCCTCATGGGGACGTGTCTGGATGCGCAAGAGGGCCCTGGCAGGGCTACCAGACTGTGCCGTAATCATGCCGGCCATGTCGCCGGGAGGGAACTTTCTAGGAAGGGCCATGACGGCTGCGGAGGGTTCCTTGTGGCTTCGTGAGTTTTTGCACTTGCAGGGTTTCACGGGAGATCTTGAACAGTACAGCTCGCACAGCCTGAAAGCAACCGCCTTGTCCTGGACGGCCAAGAGCGGGACCATGACCTACGAGGAGCGCCTTACCCAGGGGCATCATTGCAGTCCAAAGCACGGCATGGCTCTCCTGTACTCGAGAGATGCGCTTGCAGAAATCATAGTGAAGGTAGCCAAGGTCGTGAGTGCTGTGAGCAGGGGAGTGCTTAGTCCCGATCTCCCGCGAGCTGAGAGGGTCGCAAGAGCTCTGCATGGCGATCCAGCCGATTTTGCACATCTTCCTGAGACGACGGCTGAGGATTTGCCGGCCGAAGAGCCTCAAGATGAGAACAACTCCGAGGCTGGGTCTGACATAACTAACCTCGACGGTCTCGAAGTGGACCTGGGGGCACCGGCCCCGGAGGAGGTCCGTCCACGGCTTAGCTGCACGTTCTCGGGAGAGACCTACATGCACGTCTTGAGTGGAGTGGTGCATAAGTTGGTCAACCCCGGAATTTTTAAGTGCGGCAGGAAGGTCACGGCGAACATGCGTTTGATGGGGCCTGAGGAGGCTCAGGAGAATGTCTGCCAGCAGTGCGCAGCTTGAAGAAAAGAGGATGTGCTCAGTTGATCGTTTGCTGATTTGCGACGTCGTGCCTATGCCATTTGAGATGAGGGTGCTCGGGCCGATTGAGATCAGTGGAGTGTTTCTTGCTTCGGAGCACAAAACCGGACTGAGAAGTGTCCGCAGTCTTTTGGCTGGGAGTTGCCAAACTGGGGCGAATCTCCCGCGCGGCCTGGTGAGCACCCAGGCTTGAACTTAGCGGGAGTTTGATTGGGGGCTTTGAGATTGCAAGAACCCCCGTGGTCGGCTGCCTTTGCCGGCCTGAGTCATGAAAAATACTATTGGAACGCGACCGGCTGGGATCGCCGGTTCCCGAAGGCCGCCTGTGATCGGTGGCGAAGAAGTGTGAATCCGAGACAAACGCGACCCACGGTTGACTTCGCCGTGGGTGAGACCTCGAAACCTGTATCCTCACCTGCCCAGGTCTCATGGCCGGACTTGAATCGGTGCCTGCCTTCACCGACCGAGCAAAGCAGATCGGCATCAGCGAGGATCTTCTGACCAAGCTCCTTGCTAAGAGCTTGGACACCTTCGGCAAGCTAGCTTTCGTGTGCTCGAGCAAGCCTTCCAGCGGGGATGACACTCCTCTCTTCGAAGCCCTGAAGACTTTGATTGGGAGTGAGGTTCCAGTGGAACAACATATGGTGATCAGGCGATTGTGGTACGAGAGCCACGCCCACGCCCTGGTTGACTTGGAATCGAGGGCTTCGAGAACAAGTGATACAAGCCCCCGCGAGCTTCCGTTGGCAGAACGCCTAACACGCTTGAAACGCCAAAGGGGGGAGCTTAAAGGCCTCGAGATGGATATCCACACAGAACCTGGACACGGCCTTGTGGACCGCGTCCAGGCCATGCTCGATTCTGCACAAGTGCTGCACATCGCGCCGGAAAAGTGCATTTCCCGCCATGACGAAATCTTGGGTGAGAAGACGGAGCAAAAGATCTCTTTGGGAGCCGACGGGAACATCAAGATCACGAAGCAAGCCTCGAGTCTCCGTTGCGAGACTACCGGCGAGCTCAAGCTTCGCCGGTGCTTCCTGCGCCGGGCCTTAGCGTTCGATCAAGTAGGGCTTGCCTCCTACACTGCAATGGAGTCTTGGCACAACCGCATGTTCCAGGCTCTGCTTGATGTGCCTCCGGCGGGTTATCGCTACACTACCGTTCAGCAGCTGCTCAGAAGCTTTGGCAGGTGGTGGCCCAGGAGAGCCGAGGTGACATCGTCGTCGGGGTCGGAGCCCCGGCTCCTCTTGATAAGCACATAGCCGCTGCTGCAACCAATCAGTTTGTTTTATCCTGCCTGACCCACCTTCCTAAGCCTGCCGAGAACCAGGCCCAACCGTGGAAGCCGAATAAGGGACCCGACAAGGGCAATCAGAAGGGAGAGAAGGGTAACAAGGGCAAAGGCCGCGGCAAAGGGAAGCAGAATCACAGCCAAGGCCAGGCTGATGCATCCTCGCAACCGTCCCTGAAGGAGCTGCTGGAGTCGTTACCCGAGGGCTGCGTGCGGGCCAACGATGATGGCCGTTTCATCTGCCCGTTTTACAACAAGGGGATCTGCCGCTTCCAGAAACGCAAGTCGTGCCGCTTCGGAAAGCATGTGTGCAACTTCAAAGGGTGCGGGGCCGAAAGGCCCTACAGTGAGTGCAAGCATTGACTAGCCTTGCCCTCGCCCGAGGTTTTCGCCAGGCAAATCTTAGCTCAGAGCACACCTGTTACCGCTGAGCAAGTGATGAGGCTTTTTGATGCCTTGCCGCATGAGCAGTGCGACCGAGACGCCGAAGGGCGCTCCTTTTCGGCAGGGATGTACTCTCGAGTTAAGGTGAGCCTTCGCAAATCTTGTAGGCTTTTTCCACAGACGGTGCGAGTGGTGAACAGGTTTGTAGCCTCTTTGCTTGAAGGTGCCGTTTACACGAGTTTTGCCATTTTTGATCAGGTGTGCACTCGGCCACACCGAGATTCACAGAACGCCTTTTCTCCGAACTATGTGATCCCCTTGACCATTTTCCAAGGGGGAGCTATCCGGGTAAGCGAGCCAGATCGGACCGTGGATTTGCAAGTATCCCGCGGGCCGGTCAAATTTTGTGCCAGAGAGTTCGAGCATCGCACATTGCCAGCCACTGGGCGCCGGGTTGTCCTAGTGCTTTTTGCCTTGCAGGCCGGAGGGCGCCTCTCAGGCGCCGATCGCCGGGTCCTGCTCGATTTGGGTTTCCCCTTGCCTTCTGCTTCGCATCTTGCTTCCAAAGAGGCCTGCGCCTCGCAGCAAATTTCAGTCACGGAACAGATGAGGCAGCTTCTCCCCTTGAAGACGCCCGCATCGCCTTCAACACAGCCTGAGCCTAGAGCATCTGTGCCCACCCCCTCGGAGCTCTCCGAGACCAACTCGCCACCTTGCCAGGCACCCAGTGCCGCGCGGCCCAGTGCCGCCTCAGCTTCGTCCGGGACCTCTGAGGGCTGCAACTCCCTGTCGAAACAGGGCCCCTCTTCGGTCCCCCGTCCGCCTTTGCTTGTTGATTGCCTCGCGGAAGCGGGATCCATGTCGGCCGCCGCCATGCGGGCTGGATGGGATGCCTTGTCCCTGGGCCACAAAGGCGGTGCCCCAGAGTCCTGCCCTCGAGTACCGCTGGACCTCTCCACTGGCGATGATCTGCAAGCTTTGCTCGATTTCGACCGGAACACTTTGGTTGACTGGTGGCATTTCAATCTGTTCTTGAAATCTTGCAATCAGGGGCGTGATTCCCGAGGTCGATCCAGCCTTCGTGATGCCTCTCACTTGCTAGGGCGGGATGCCCTTCCCGCTCGTGCCGCCTCCCTGGTGCTGCGTGACAACGGCTTGGTGCAAGCCGTGGTCGACCTGCTCTTCCGAGCCTACGAAACTCGAGCCCTCGTTAGCCTGATCGCTCCGGCTCGGAGTTGGGTCTGGAGCCTCCTCGCCCATTTTGTCAAAAGGAGGCGGCATTCGGGTTTTCTGCAATGGTTCTTCGCCTTAGCTGATCAAGAGCTTGACACTTGCATGTTCGGTGCCCCCTTCTTGACCTCGCTGCGGGTCCGAGCTGAGTCCCTCTCCTTCCCAGGCCTCAGTCGGTGTTGTGAGAAGTCCCATAAACATCAACCTTGGGTTCCTCCTTCGACGGCTGGGAATTTTAGTGATGCCTCGCTTCCTGCTGAGTTATGCCAGACGCTTTGTCGGTCCGCCACTGCCGCCTGCCAAGGATTGCAGCCCCACAAGGTTGACTTCCTGCATAGCCGGCACCTTCGAGCTCAGGTGCGAGCGGCAGCGGCCAATCAGCCCACTTTTATGCCTCCCTTAATCCCTGAGTTTCGGGTTAGGGTCCCTCTGTCCCAAGTGCCGGCTGGAGCTGATTTCAAGATCCTCTCCCAAGGCCGCGGCTCTAGTGCGGGGGATTGTGATGAGCCGAATCCTTCCAAAAGGGTCCGGACGCATAAAGACGGTAAAGCCGGGGACTTGGCAGGTGTGTACTTTTCCATGGAGGAGCACCTGCATCGCGCATGTGAGCTACCTAGCCCGGCGGATAATAGCACTCGTTTGCCCGATGCCGTGCGTCGCAACATCTTTGCCATTCTTACGGAAGGCCCTGTGGCCGTGTCCAAGCGGCGGATGCTTGAACTGAAATCCTTGAATGACCGGATGGCGGCGCTTTCTGCGGCTGAGAAGGAGCTGCGAGCCAAGATGCATCCGGACGTGGAGCGAGTCACCAAAGGCAAGGCCCTAGCATTGTTTCGCGAGCTTCTTGAGGAAACGGGCTTTCCTGACTTGGCGGTGGTGAACCTCCTTTCCGAAGGAGTGCCACTGGTCGGTCAAGAAGCCGAGTCCCCTTTGTTTGCCAAACGGCCGAAGCCTAAAGACCTTGAGCCAGATCAGCTCAAAACCCAGGCCGCTCTGCGGAGGCGTGCATTGCAGAAGATGAAAGGGCTTACTTCAGAGCAGGATTACAAGGCGATGAAGGCTGAGACTTCCGAGGAGCTGGCAGCGGGCTTCCTCACGGGTCCATATCACACGGAGCAGGAAGTCAGCGACATCTTGAAGACCGACGCTTGGTCGCTTTCCCCCCGTTTCCTTTTGAGGCAGGGTGAAGACGCCAAGATAAGGATAATCGATGATTTTAAGATGTCCGCGGTCAACAAGGCTTTCGGCTCCTCTTCTTTCCTAGAGCTTCAGGATACGGATTACGCGGTCGGCCTCCTGAGGTTTCTTTCCCGCGTGCTGCAAGATCGCTCCAAGGTCCGGGTCCCCCTGTCTGATGGCACCTTGCTTGAGGGGGACTGGGATCCTGAGATGCTCCGCCAGCCCGCTCTGCTTGGTAAGACACTTGACTTGAGCAAGGCCTACCGCCAGGTGAGCATCCACCCTTCCACGAGGGAGCATGCTGTCCTTGGCTTCCCTAACCCACAGGGCAAGTGGGAGTTTTACATAGCCCAGAGCCTGCCTTTTGGTGCTGCTGCCAGCGTGTATGGGTTCAATAAAGTAGCACTTGCGATCCTTCATATCATGGTTGTCAAGTTCGCTGCGATCGCGACTGATTTTTATGACGACTACACAGTGTATGAATTTCGCCCAGCTGCTTTCTTGTTGGACAAAGTCCTGATGAGGCTGCTTGACCTGCTTGGGTGGTCCTATGCAAAGAGTGGGCGGAAATTTGTTCCCTTTGACAACAAGGTGGTCTCCTTGGGTGTTTCTTTGGGCCTTGACGAGATATGGCAGGGCACTCTCAAGGTTGAGAACAAGGCTGGACGACTTGAGAAAATTGCCGCACTCCTTCGTGCGGTAGCCCAGGGAGGAGCTGTGACGAGAAGTGATGTGGCTTCGCTTCATGGCTTGATTAACTTCGCCGGGGGTCTGATTATGGGCTTCGAGCTTAAGCCAACTTCCCGGATGCTGACACGGGCTTTGTCAGGGCCCTTCCTGGGCAACACGCCTGAGCTTCGGCAAGCTTGTGAGCTTGCTCTGGATGTCATCGCGCAGTGCAGGCCGAAGCGCTGCCCGGCTACGATTCTGCCACCTGTAGTGCTCTACACGGATGGGGCCTTCGAGAAAGGGCGAGGCACCTGGGGAGCGATTCTTGTTGATGCTTACACGAGCTCCCGATGGGTTTTCGGGGGAGAAGTTTGCAAACCGCTGATGGATCACTGGGGCAGAGAGGCTGGCGCCCAAGTGATTTGCCAGGTTGAAGCCTACGCTCTGGCGATTACCTTGTTCGGGATCCGCGGCCTCCTCAAAGGTCGCTCGGTCCTAGCTTGGATCGACAACAATGCATGCCTTTATGGATTCGTGAAGCGATACTCGCCTTCGGCTTCGCTGATGCGCCTCATCTCACTGGGGGCCTTGATGGAGAGCTCCATGGAGGCGCTTATGTGGTTTGAGCGGGTTCCCTCAAAGAGTAACCCGGCGGACCTTCCGTCGCGGGGACTGTTTGCCCAGGCCTGTGATCGGTTTCAAGCCATAAACAAGGGGGACGTGGCAGCCACCGACACGATGTTGGACTTCATTCGTGCTCCCAATTACGAGCCGAAGCTAGCCCAGGCGATTCTTTCGTCGGCTAGGCTGGAAGCCGATTGGGCTGCGGAAGCTATGCAGTGAGTTTCGATGCATCCTCCGATCGCGGGGCCGGGGGAAGATGGTTGCTCTGTTCGGCTGCATTTGCCGTTTATTTGTTCGGCTGCTCTTGCCTTACTTCGAGGGGTTGTGCTCGCCCTCTCTCGCCATCAACCCGGTAGCAGAACCCCCGTTGCAACGGAGAACAAAAAAAGAAGTCCTGTCCGAGTGAAGCCTTTCCTCTTTTGCAATATGATATAGATTGCTGGACTGATTATTCCTGTGATTGGAGATTGAAAAATTTTTCCATATACTTTTATATATCTTCGATTCCTCTCATATCTGAGGATAACTTAAACTGCAAGGAGACCAGAGAAACGTCCCACGGAGCGGAGCGCAGTTATGTTTATCCTGGTCTAGCGAAGCCAAAGGCGAAGCGCACTTGCAGTTTTCAAACATCATTGTTTAAACCAATGTTTTAACTTTCGAGATCTTTAACAGATTCCGTTGTCATGCGATTGATGCTGTTTTTAGCATCGCCTATTTGATGCTGTATTTTGCATCACGATTTCCTGCATGATGATTCGGTAGATACTTGTGCGATTTTGAATCGTGTCACCCGGCGGTGTGTTCAAGGCTGAGTTTGCCAAAATTTTTCGACCACCCACCCGCCCGACATAGTTTCAATACGGTTTTTGTGAGACTGGGGGAAGATGGTTGCTCTGTTCGGCTGCATTTGCCGTTTATCTGTTCGGCTGCTCTTGCCTTACTTCGAGGGGTTGTGCTCGCCCTCTCTCGCCATCAACCCGGTAGCAGAACCCCCGTTGCAACGGAGAACAAAAAGAAGTCCTGTCCGAGTGAAGCCTTTCCTCTTTTGCAATATGATATAGATTGCTGGACTGATTATTCCTGTGATTGGAGATTGAAAAATTTTTCCATATACTTTTATATATCTTCGATTCCTCTCATATCTGAGGATAACTTAAACTGCAAGGAGACCAGAGAAACACGAACCAAACGAATTGTTCCCTGGAGGCCTGGGGGGGTGGGGGGGATGGCAGGGGCGCGGCGGCTCTTTCAGTTGTACGCCCGGCCACTGCGGCTTCGGACCACAGCCATGTTGTCATGCAGTCTTCAGTTCGGTCAGTTGCACTTATGTTCAGTCATGTCAGACATGTCAGTGCTTGCATGTTTTTCAGTCTCTTTTAGGCATGTCAGTTTTAGTCCATTTTCAGTTGGCCTTTTTATTTGGCCACGAAACCTTTTCAGTTTTGCCTTTGACTTTTCGAACAATCTCTGGAGAGCTTTCGCGGAATCTGATCTATGCATCCGATACATCGCGGACCAATCGGGAGGGGATCTTAGAAATTTTAGTTACGGGGGGGCGCCTTTCAGGCTTCTTCGCGCAATGGCATTATATGATGGAGGATAGGCTCTGGAATCTTCTTGAAGATATCGGCTGCACTTGCGTGAGGGAGCTGCGTTTGCATTTTGATACTCCTTGGCACCTGGCCTGCTCAGTGGACAGCTTAGAGGATTCAGTGGTCCTGGCCGAGCAGATCCTTCCGTCTGCTGTGTCCTCAGACCATAAGAGAGCTGGTGCGCTTATTTGGGGCTGGCTCCGGGATCAAACTGACTTGTTGAAGCGGGTGCAAGGTAGGCTAAAGACGAAGGCTACGAGGATTGTGGCGCCTCCTTGTGGTGATGTTTCTCCTGGTGAGGTTTATGCACAATTGGTGAGCGGCAGCCTTGAATTAACGAAGCAGACCAGTCGGGCTCATGCGAGATGGATCTCGAGTGGGGCTGGTACACCAGCTGATGCTGAGAAGGCTGCTAGAAAGTTCTGGGGTACAGTCTTGGTGCAAATTATGGTGGAGGCTAAGCTTCCAATTGTGGATATTCCGGTTGAAAGTGAGGAGCAAAGGGTTCTGTATGCTTTGAGGGCCTTGGGTACCCGTCGTTCGAAGACTTTGAGGAACCGGGCACGAGCTTGGCGCAAGGCTCGGGACTGGATGCTTTCTGTGAAGTCAGTTGCTTTCCCGCGGCGTCCGAGTGACGTTGTGGACTATCTCCTCTTCTTGGAGCAGGAGGTGGGCACCAAGAGCTGTATTTCGGAGTTTATGAGCGCTCTATCTGTTCTGGAGGATGCAGGGCAGGTTCCTTTGGCCAGCCAGTTGTGCAAGGACAGATTGGTGGTTGCTGCCTCGAGGAGCTCAGAGGCAGAAGTTCATGTGGGGTCACGAGCAAGAAGCAGGCGGCCCCCTTGTCGGTGGCAATGCTGCTTTCTTTGGAGATCTTTGTGGTGTCCAGCGGGAATCCATTATATGCTAGATGCCTTATGTGGGCCTGTCTGGTGTGTGTCTGGGCTTGCATGCGTGTGTCCGATCTGCAAGGAATCGACGTTTCTAGGCTTAGGCTTTTTCGTGATGGGCTTAAGGGCTTCTTAGTCAAAACCAAGACAACCGGTCCCGACAAGAAGGTGGCTGAGGTTCCCTTCTTTGTGGGTCGGGATGTGGGGTTGTCTGGTCGTGATTGGCTGCTCTCGGGTTTCGACTTGTGGAGGGGCCTTGGGCAGCTGGACAGGACTTTCTTGGTGTTCCAATCATCCGAAAATTTTGAGGAGCCGATTTTCAAATTTGCGAAACCGGAGGTCATCAGCAATTACATGCGCTTGATCTGGCGACAGCTGAAAGTTCCTTTTCGCCAGATTGGTGAACATGTGTGGAGATCGAGGGCTGAGGGGGCCCTCCTTGGTGACGAGTGTTATTTGTTCTGGACGGGCCATAGCATGCGTCATGTTCTTCCAACCATTGCTGCTGTTCTGGAGGTTCCGAAAGAGCGGCGCGATTACTTAGGTCGCTGGCACATTGGTCTGCATCAGAGTTCTGATTACATCCATACTTGCCGTCAGATTGTGCATGACATTCAGCGCCGTGTATGCGACAAGTTGTCGGGTGGCAAACCCGGGTACGATGAGGAGGAGCTGTTTGAGGAGCTGCGCGAGTGGCTCCGCGATCGGGGTTCTGATCCTGATCCGTGGTTGAAGCTTCATGCTGTGATGCGTACCGTTGCTGGCTGCAAGGTATTGAATCAGACTTGGCCTTTACTGGCCGATTTCACCGACGGGACGGACAACGCTGCCCCGGCCCCGCCGGTTTCGAACTCCTCTCAGACTGATAAGGAATCTCCTTTCTGGGTTAGCATCAGCAGGCATTCTGGTCATCGTCGGCTGCACATTAGGAATGGCTGCTGGGTCACTCCGAGCAGTTGCCACCGCTTCGCCGAGGTTTGGGAAGCCGGACCGAATGTTGCTGATAGCTTCTGTAAGCTCTGTTATAAGGAGAAAGTGGATCCGTCCTCGAGTTCGGGGGAGTCTTCGTCGACCGAGCTCGGGGAGCCGACTGAGGATAGTGGGGCCCCCGACTTGAGTTTTCACACCTGAGATCAGACTGTCAGATTCGCGTGCCAGCGCAAAGGGGTGTCAGTTTGCCTCAGTGCTTTCAGTGCCTTTTTGCCTCGTGCTGGCTGTCAGTGCTATCAGTTGCAGTTGCGTGAGCAAATCAGATGCTTGAAATGGGCAGTTTTCTGCTCAGTACTTCACGTTGTGAAGCTCGGTCGACATTACTATACGAGCCACTCTCAGACTTTCAGTGCTCCTTTGGGGCTGTCAGATTTCATTCGTTCAGTACTGTCAGTCTTTAGCTTCGCTCGTCTCGGGGCGACAATGGCGGCCGATCCTGCGGCACAGCGTCAGTTCTTGAAAGATAACGTCGATGCCGACTTTATCTTCCTTCTGGAAGAGCATGGTGTTGACTTAGCGTTGCAGTACGCCATTGGTCAGCATTACAAGAGTATCAGGACATTTGCTGCTTTTGCCGATGATAGGGGGGCGGCTCGGACGGCCATCACCGCGGACTTCGGCGTTCAAGCTGAGAGTGCGGCAGATCGTGCTAGGATGGCATGTGTCATCACTTCTTGGGAAGCTTCCAAATTGATTCGCGAGGAGGAAGCTAAGCTTCGGGCTGAGGCTAAGGTGTTGGGGGTCCAGAAGCCCCTCGTCTCTTCCGATCGAGCGGCTATGCGAGCTGCTTTGGAGGCGGTAAGGGGCTACTCTGTTCCAGAATCTGAGGAGCCTGCGCTTGAGTACCTCGCACACAAGCTTGAGCAGATTGAGAATGGCGAGCCCGCTGCTAGTTATCTTGATGAGGGCCCAAGGGGAAGCTCCCACAGAACACTGAGGAACTCCGAGCGAAGATTCGGCTCGAGGCATCCACATGGGTGATGTTGGCCGCGAAGTGTCGCGGTCGGGCCTATTTGCAGGGATTGCAGTTGTCACATTTTGATCGTTTCTTGGAATATCTTCTGGGAGACAAGTGCTACAGTATGCAAGTCGCATCGGCGGCTCCCATGAGTTCTTCTGCACATGCTGATCGTCACACTTTGTCTGTGCCCTGGAATATCGTGCTTCAGTATGAGTTCGAGCTTCGTAAATGGGCCATCAAGGAGGCACATCGTTTGAGTGCCCCGCTGGGTGACAAGCTGCATGAGGCTACCACTAACACCGAGCTCAAGGAGCTGCATTTTACGTCTCAGGTGGCATTGTCTCGACGCTCGGCCGGAGCCGACCCTCCGCCACCAAAGTGGCCCCGCAAAGGCAAGGACGGCAAAGGGGAAAAAGGTGGCAAGGACGGCAAAGGTGGCAAGGACGGAAAGGGCAAGGCCGATGGCAAGATCAAAATCGGCGAGTCATGGTTCGATCTGGTCTCGAAAACACCGGACGGACGTGAGTTGTGTTACGCTTACAACATCAAGCGTGGGTGTCAGGTCAAGGGATGTCAGCGAGTTCACGCGTGCAGAGTCAAGGGTTGCCAGGCGAACCACCCGGCATACCAGCATGGCGCGCAGGGCGGCTCCTGACTTCGTCGTGATGAGTTTAATTCAGTTTCGGATTCCACTTCGGGTGTGCGCCCTTCGCTGCGGGTCCTCTACTTGTTTTCTGGTCCTACTCGAAAGGCGGATGTTCGCGCCTGGCTGGAGGTCCTATGCACGTCACAGAACATCATTTTGGAGATGTCCGAAGTCGACATCTGCCGTGACCCAAGTATGGATTTGCTGGACTCTGCAGTGGTTGATCGGTGCTTGCTTCAAGTCCAAAATTCGGAGTGGGACGTGGTCTTGGTGACTCCGCCCTGCAATACCTTCTCTCGGGCACGATGCGTACAGCCGGGTCCTCGGCCACTGAGATCACGTATTTACCCTGCGGGTTTTCCTTGGCTTTCAGACTCACATCGTGCTGCCGCGGATAATGGCAATCAGTTTGTTTCCTTTTCTTTTCAGATATGCACGGCTGCCCTTTCGAATTCTATTCCTTTTCTGTTGGAGCACCCTGAAGACCTGGGTATGACAACCACCGGTCACACACCGGCATCTATTTGGCAACTTCCCGAAGCTGCTGCACTTTTTACGCACGAGCAGGTCGTGACTTTTGCGATCTATCAGTGTCACTACGGAGCCCACACGCCGAAACCCACCAGGTTCCTTTCTTCTATCGCAGCCACCTTTGGCATGCGATTCATGGGACCTCCTCGTTTTGATTCTGCGGACAAGTATCTGGGGCCTCTGCCCAAGTACTGTGGCCATCGGCATTCCAATCGTCTTTTGGGTGCTGCCAACACTGCTGCTGCCGCCGCCTATCCGCCTGATTTATGCAAGGCTATCGCTTCCTGGACCTTCTCCGTCTTCGATGGGGGAGGAGGTGCACCTTCGGTGGCTACGGTTCCCGAATCTGCTCACTGTTTTCAGTTCCCGGCTAGGGAGAGGTTAAAGTGAGTTCTTCACAAGCGGAACAAATGGCTGCGGTCTGCTTGGGAAAGGGTAGGATCGCTCGGGATCAACTTCTCCGCCTCTCAGAGCTCCTGCCGGATGAGGATAGAGTCAGGCAGTCCAGCAGAGAAGTCAGTGGCCAGCGATCTTTCACGACGGGCGCTTACACCCACCAGGACAAGGTGGGGCTCAGGCGCAACATTGATGTTTTCCCTCTGGCATCGGAGCTGCTGGCACGCCTCGTGTCTTGCGGCTTCCCTGATTGCGTCTTCACTTCATTAGCATTCTTTCGTGACCTTAAGCAGCCCCCCCATAAGGACACCACGAATGGTCCATTCAACAATTTGTTGCTGGCCTGTTCGGAGTTTTCGGGAGGGGGCCTCTGGGTTCAGTCTGAGGGAGGTCCGGTTTCTCGTTTTATTAACGGCTCCTGGACGCCTGGATGCATACTGGAATGGGACGGGGGCAAGATTACCTTCGATCCCCATGTCTGGCATTGCACTGAAGATTGGAGGGGCTGCAGGCTAGTCTTGGCTGGCTATACCATTGCGAACGACGACCGACTTTCTCCTGCCGACAGGGATAAACTTGGATCTATGCACTTCGAGCTTCCGGGCAAACGTAAGAGGGGATCGGCTGATTTCTTGATCGACACGGAGGAGGTTGCGACGCTACCTGAACAGGACGACATTCCATTCAGTGAACTGAAGTCTGGTTGCGAAGGGCCACCGATGGTGGGGGATTTCGCTGGGTCCTCGGATGAGTTCGTCGATGGGTTTGGTCGCTGCTCTCCTGGTCGGTGGAAGCCATGCAACCGGGGCACGGCGATGTCCGCTGAATCCTGAGACTTTGCGCAGCGCTTGAAAGAGAGGGTCAGGATGTTCGTCGTGGAGTGTGTTCCGGACTTGGCGAAGTCGACTTTTCGTCTGGCGACGGGACACTGGAACGGGCCGCTCTTTGACCAGGGTCGCTTGGAAGAACTGAGGGAGGACTGGTTCAACATGCTTCCTGATCCCATCCGGGCTCGGGAGATGATTCCTCATCAACCCTTCTACTTGAGGGCGATTTCTCAGACGCTTCGGATTCTTGGAGACCCAGACTATCGCATCATCGAGGAGGGGAAGTTCTGCTTCGTGAACGGTGTCGAGGTGGGGCACACGGCGCCATTGGGGCCAGTGCCTCAAGTGTTCCGGATCCGCAGAAAAGATCAGAAGTACGATGAGTCAACTTGGCAGCCGTTGATGCAGAACTATCGTGATGGGGCTGAAGTCGAGAAGGCCTTGGAGGAGGCTTTCACCAAAGAGGAGGCAGAAGGACGCATGTTCCCGCTTTCTTTGGCGGAGGCGAAAACACGCTTCCCTGGTCCTGCGCTTCGCATTGCCGCTCAAGCAGTGATTCCGAAACCTGACCATGAATTCCGTGTGGTCCATGATGGGACCCACGGGGTTCACGTCAACAATGAGATTGTTATGCTTGACCGTCTTGAATCGCCTGGACCAAGGGAGATTTCTTCGATTCAGAAGCTGGGCATGGTGGCAGAAGAGAAAGTCCTGTTCGGGCTTGTGGGAGACGTGAAGAAGGCGCACAGGCGATATTTGCACCACCCAGAGCATTGGGGGGTGCTCGCTTGTAGAACGCGGAGCGATTCATCAGTCGTATGGCTTAACCGCACAGGAACTTTCGGAATTGCTTCGGCGGCCTATTGGTTCGCCCGCTTGATTGGTTTGGTGGGCCGCTTGTCTCTCAGAGTTATGCTTCAGGCTTTTGTTTTCATGCTTATTTATGCAGACGACCTACACCTGCTCAGCGGCGGTTCAGATCGATGGCTCAACCTCTGGATGTCCCTTGCCCTTTTGTGCATGCAGGGCACACCCTTCTCGGAGAAGAAGTGGCGCGGGGGACTGCAACTTGATTGGGTCGGTTACTGGATTGATTATGGCCGCTTTAAGCTTGGGATTTCGGAGAAGAGATGCCAGTGGATCATCCGATCGATTGAGGGCATGGAGGGAGACGGCTGGCTTGTGGACGTTCGCCGTTTTCACGAACTCCATGGCCGGCTAGGCTTTATGTCGCAAATCTTGATATGGATCAGACCCTTCCTCGCGCCGGGCTACGCATGGCTAGCGGTAGTCAGCAAAGGGGCGGTATTGGCACTGCCCAACTTGATCCGCTGCACCCTGCGATTCATTCTTGATCGGCTCCGCGCAGGTTCACGAACGTATCCTGCGGGGCTGGCGGATAAGGATTATGGGGAACTCTTCAGAACCGATGCTGCTTGCAACTCTGACTCTGTGGTTCTAGGCGGTTGGTTCCTTGTCAGGGGTGTTGTCTGTAAATCCGCTCCTTGGTTTCAGATTACGCTTCGTCGCGAAGAAGCCCCTTGGCTCTTCAAGGAAGGTCTTGGGAGCTCCTGGGCCAGTACCTCTGCTGAACTGCTATCCTCGCTGGTAGCGCTTCATCTGCTGGAGAGGGATTTTCCCGAGGTGTTTTCATGTCCTGGCTCTTTCAGGGCTTGCTTCGCTGGTGGAACAGACAACAAGTCGGCGGATGCCATTTCTGCCAGACTTCTCACGACAAAGGTCCCTGTGATGTTTGTGCTGATGGAATACGCTCACCGTTGCGACTTGGCCGGGGTCAGATGTCTCTTGAACTGGAGGCCGCGTGATGCGAATCAGGAGGCAGATAGGATCACGAAGAATGATTTCTCAGATTTCTGTCCGGACCTTCGGGTCACTGTCAGCTGGAGTGAGTTGAACTTCTCAGTGCTTCCGTCTTTACTTCGATTCGCGAACTTTCAGAGCACTCTGGAGGATGCGCGTGCCTCTGCTTCTGGCGAAGGACAATCTCCTTCTCGCATTCGTTTCGAGAAGAGTCAGTGGGGCTGAGGCACATGACGATGCCTCTTCGTTGAGTGGGGATTGATGCTTTCGGCATCGTCTCCCAAAAGTTTCATATGCATGACTGGTATGGGCTGTGCGATCCAAAACATGTCGTTGCGCGTTCTTGCTTTCCATCCCCAACATCCTGAACCCCAAACTCCTGAACCTCTGAACTTTTAGCCCTTCGGGCTGCCGGAATGTTCAACTACGCCTCCAGGGTACAAGCCCTGTTTGGGCAGTGAAACGAACCAAACGAATTGTTCCCTGGAGGCCTGTGGGGGTGGGGGGGATGGCAGGGGCGCGGCGGCTCTTTCAGTTGTACGCCCGGCCACTGCGGCTTCGGACCACAGCCATGTTGTCATGCAGTCTTCAGTTCGGTCAGTTGCACTTATGTTCAGTCATGTCAGACATGTCAGTGCTTGCATGTTTTTCAGTCTCTTTTAGGCATGTCAGTTTTAGTGCATTTTCAGTTGGCCTTTTTCTTTGGCCACGAAACCTTTTCAGTTTTGCCTTTGACTTTTCGAACAATCTCTGGAGAGCTTTCGCGGAATCTGATCTATGCATCCGATACATCGCGGACCAATCGGGAGGGGATCTTAGAAATTTTAGTTACCCACCCTACCCGCCCTTTTAGATCTCGTTTTCAGGACTGTTCAAAACAGCCCATACATACATGGGGATTGATGCTTTCGGCATCGTCTCCCAAAAGTTTCATATGCATGACTGGTATGGGCTGTGCGATCCAAAACATGTCGTTGCGCGTTCTTGCTTTCCATCCCCAACATCCTGAACCCCAAACTCCTGAACCTCTGAACTTTTAGCCCTTCGGGCTTTTGGAATGTTTAACTACGCCTCCAGGGTACAACATGTCTACATTCTCTGCGCGTTCAGTAGACAAATCAAGAAGTTCAAAAAATTTCTCGAAGGATCCAGCCATGTGCTCCGCACACAGTGCTTTCGCAAGACAGCGTCTGCACTGCGTAAACAAAATAACTACAATCGCACCGATCTTGAACCAGGCTGCAAGAGACTGGCATCATGCGTAGAGCATGCCCGACGTGCAGCACAAGCGACCAAAACTCCGAGTAAGGCCCGTGCAGCAAGGACTGGATGGTGATCGCCGAAGAACAGGAAACTGCGCAGCAAAGAAAAGCAAACAACATCGATGCACTCCGTTGCTCCCTCACGCTCACTCAGCAGCTTTTGCACACTTCGTCAGTGCAATCAGGGCTCCGTGCAGAGGCTACATATACATAGCCCACCGACAGAATGCAGCTTTCGCAAGACAGCGTCCACTGCTCCGCACGGGGACGCCGTGGGCTATATATGTATATATATATATATGTATATATATATATACATATATATATATATATATATATATGTATACAGCCCACGGGCAGAATGCAGCTTTCGCAAGACAGCGTCCACTGCTCCGCGCAGGGAGGCTACATATCTCATGTATAGCCCACGCTCGTAGTGCAGCTTTCGCAAGACAGCGTCCATTGCTCCGCACGAGGACAAGACTGCACGACCTTTAGTCAACTCTACTCCTACGTGCGTCTCTGTCGCTGAAATACAATCATGAGTTCGAGTTCCGTCTTCAGCATCTCCTTCATGAGATCCGTCGCGTGGATGGTGTTCACGGAAACGATCTTATCCCCTTTCTGCACCCGCCGCAAACGACGCGACGACGAGGAAGGCATCGACTCCATGAGTGCATTGTGCGTGTCAACAAGCCCATCTGGCACGACTTCAAACACCTCCATGGTGCGAGTGACGAATTTCAGTCCGATCTTACTCTCTCTGCTGTCACGATGAAGCATCACCATAAATTCTTTCTTATCGGTCCGCCATCCACCAGGCGGGGGTGGAGGCGCAGGACGACGACCGCCTCCTTGATCGGCACCACGATTGCACAAGGCAGCCACACGCTCTCTGACGATTTCATTGCCAGGACACGGCTGCCGCCACATCGTGTAATGCACGTCAAGGCGGTGATTGGATCCGCGCAAGCAGCCCCACCATTCAGGCCAAACGCTGCAGAAGTGTGCACAGGTGTAGCTAGCGGCAGCAACATAAAACTGCTCAGACTCGACAACGCACTGACCACACGAAGCAAATCAACATGCTATTCTCCTCGAGACTCACAAGTAGAATACTTGACAGGATATCTAGACACAGAAAGACAATTGCACATCGCCAGATAAGATCGGCAGCTGTGCCTTCTCCTCGCACCGAGGCAGCAACTTTTGGACCTCATGCAGAGAACTGCACACATAGCACACGAAAACACGCATTTCGCTCGTGCGCAGACGCGTATGCTTTTTATCATGGCCACGCTAGCCGTGCGAAATAGGTTCCGCCGCGCCGCCGCACTTTCGCAAGACGGCGTCCATGCGGCGGCTTGCGGCAACCGGAGGCACACTCGGTCGTTAAAAAAAACAGCACGCTAAGCCCCACCAGCAGCTCAGGCACTCTGCCAGTTTTCGGAAAGAGTATATAGCAGTGTGCCGTCATCGGAGCGCAATTCGGCACGAAGTGGCATGTGGAGACGATACCACTGGGTCCGCTCGGGCGTCTTCTCCAACAGTTGCTTTTCCTTAGCGACACTTTATTTTCACCAAAACAAAAGCGCATGCTGTCGTGTCCCTGCAATTCACACGTTTTTGCAAGATACCACCAGCGTCAGGTAGCCGATCGCCGTGAAGGTCAGCTCATGCGCTCTCACGGAATGCGGGTCACCGCCAAGCGCCCACTCCCCTCCCTGCCAGGTCATACAGTCGCTCTCCGTGCAGCGCTGCATGGCCTCCGAACGACAGCAACTGAAACAATGCCTTAACACTTATCGCTGTGCTACATCACCGCCGAGGCGCTGAGACTGCGTCGGGACGCAATCCCCAGCGACCCCTGTGCGTACCCGCCACTTGCTCTCCGCGCAGGACTCGAGCCGACTGGTCGGCTGTCAGACCTACGAAAACACGCAGTTCCTGCATGGCGTGAATTGCCATGCTGTGCTTTCGCAAGACGGCGTCTGCACGGCCCACAAACAGATCAAGGCTGCTATTGTGCTGATGTCGAAACAGGCTGCGCGAGAGTGACATCACATGCAGGGCAGAGTATGATGCGACACATGCTGGCCTGAGACAGCCGAGGCTCTGAACAAATCCACATAAGGTCCCCGCGCGAATGCGCGGATGGCGGTTCCCGTGGAGTCCTTGCGCTTGCAAGACGACATGCATCCGAGTTTCTCGACGATGATTTCTGTTAAGAGCACAACACCGCACACAACCCGCAACTGGGTTCGTAACCTTCGGCCGCAACGCAGAAGATGCCTGATCGGATTCCGGGGTGTTCGAGGGGGAGGGGGGGGGGCCTTGAAGCCTTCAAATGTGGGGAGTAGCTGCTTTCCAATGCTACAGGAGAAGAAACTAAGGGTCGGGGAGGCAGCCTCTGCTGTTTTGGTTGTTGTAAACATTGCACACATACCAAAACAGATAACAACATAAACACTGCTGGCAAGACGACGGTGGCAACTTAAATTACCCTAAGTCAGACCTAAACCTGATATAAGCGAGCCGGCAGTCGACACATCCTGCCACGCCGCTGTGGCAGATTGCTGGCATGAGGCGGAGGAAGGTCCAGGCTAAAACCCAAACATCGGGCTGTTGGGGATTTTGGATGCCACCGTGTCTAGAGCCAGCCTCAAAAGAAATACGGCTAGAGCAACCATGCACAGCTCAGTCAGTAGGGCTTAGACGAGGTGTTATCTAAGGTCTAGCTGGGGGCACGAATTGCGCATGCACGATGTGCTCTCTTTCCCTCCACGATGTTTGACAGCTTTGTAAAGCTCGCAATGCCAGAAGTCGTCGATTATTCCGAGACCGAATGCCACGCCTGTCTCGTAACGTTTTCTGGAAGCTGTTCCACACTCAATTGAAGCGACGTCTCTACGAGAGCTGCAACGCCATAAGCCAATCCAACTCACGGCCAGATTTCGGACACGCTGAAAAACAGCGAACCACCGAAGACTGTTTCCTTCAGCCGGACCAATTGGACGGTGATTCGACCACGCTTAGTCTCTGCCGGCAAGCACCTAGCCCAACCACCCCAAGGCCCTGTAAAGCACCCTGCGAAATTCACCCATGCACCAAATCTTTAAACCCAAAGCCCCGAACGAAATGCCAAAGCATACCGCACGGCATTTGGCCCGAATACCACAATGCCCGAATCCCCCCAGCCCTAAAGCACCAAGGTACCGATCATACAAGCCACAAAGCAACCAACCATACTTACCGAACCCCGAGCAGCTGAATTCATAAGCCCAGACGAAGACAACCCCCGCAGCACCCAGCCCCAATGCCTCTGATGGAGCCTGGTCCAAGTCCTAGACCCCCGCTGCCCGAACCCCCGGCCTTTCGATTCGAAGCTTCGATTCAAGAACAAAAAAACCTCTGGAATGCTGGCAAACAGTCGTGGCAGGAGGAGGGGAAGGTCAGACCGCTCGGCAACAAGACTTGGACTGGCTTGATACAACTCAACACTTGTTCTGCGGTCGATCTAAGCGCATCTCGGCTGGCTTCCCAGTGCACGGGGAAAGTCGACGCCGACGGCTCCTCAACCCTTCGTCGGCGCCACTCAGTCGATAGTTCTCGACTAACGGCTGAGCGCGGGTACCGCCGCCGAATGGACGCTGTCTTGCGAAAGTTCGGTGACGCGCGGCCGGCCGTCGAATGGACGCTGTCTTGCGAAAGTTCGTCGGGGCAGAGCCGGAGTTTTCTTTTCACTCATGCGAAAGTTCGGCGACGCACAGAATTGTGGTGAAAATGCGAAGCAGTAGCTTGGATCAGGAATGCAGTACATTGTCTCAGGTTCCTCTCTCACTCTCCTATTGCGGTGCGACGTTGCTTGATTGAGATTTGAATGAGTTGCATTCCGGTCGCCGGCGCGAGATACTAGAAGTGTGCATGACTGTCGCAGGGCAAGTACCTTGTTGCCCAGGCGCGGGAACTGAGACCAGCGATCTCGACCACTAGCTCGACTGTGGAGGCCTGGGCCGTGGCATGTCGAAGTTACAGAAAGAGAGAGAGAGAGAGAGAGAGAGAGAGAGAGAGAGAGAGAGAGAGAGAGAGAGAGAGAGAGAGAGAGAGAGAGAGAGAGAGAGAGAGAGAGTCTGCGTAGAGTCTCCAGCATTCTCTTGGGGTTTCACCAGCTTCTCCACTTAATCCCGCGGGTAGCGATTCTGTGCACAGTCAGTCGAATCGGGCCATGTCGCTTCCTTTGAGTTTTCTGATCGATGAGTCTGTCACTTCTTTCACGGCGGAATCGGATGCGCGCACGGGGCAACCGACACTCTCGGCCTGCTTTAGCATGGTCTTGAAAATCGAGATTCCTGCATTGCTGGAGCTGCTATCCAAGACGGCAGCGGCGGAGAAATCCTTGAACAAGTCTGCAAATCAAATGGCGTCAAGCCGTGGAGCCTCTGAGACGGATGAGACCCGTCCGCCTATAAGGCTGAAACCGTCCTGTCCCCCAACGGCAAAAGTCATGGTGGACGAGTTTTCCAAACGGCCGACGCTCAGGGTGCAGAGCCACTTCAACTTGGATATGGACATGGCCGGACTCGTTGAGCTGCTCGCCCGCTTGGCAGGTCTCGCCGGGCAGCCGGAGAAGGCATCCTCTTCCGGGCTGACAGGTAAGACAATTTCTGCCGGTGATGCGAGCAAGGCCAAGTCGTCTGATGATTTCAAAGTTCGCCACGCTAAAAACCTGAGATTTTGGGAGCAGCCCATTCAGGAATTTCATGCGGAACTTCATGCGAAGTATCACGAAGCCTTCAAGTGGAGCAGTGCAGAGTTCGAGGGCGAGCAGCCTGTCTTTGTCATGTCTCGAGAGCAACAGGGCATATTCCGGAATTTGGTCTTCGATCCGCTTGAACTGCCTGAACGTCAAGGAGTGACTCATGCCAACTACAAGGACGCGGACTCGAAACGTTTTCCGCTGCCTGAAGAGGAGGAAATGCAAGGTGGGGCGGCTGAGATAGGCTTGCATTCGCTTGGTTCTGTGAGTGCTAAAGACGAGGGGGCGGATTTAGAGAAGAGCAGGCATTCGAACATTGGCAGGAGGCCCCGGGAACATGAAGAGGGAAGGCTATATCCTTCGAGTCCTGGTTGCAAACAACAGTAATTGTGCTCATTGCATGCCGCCGAATGGACACCGTCTTGCGAAAGTTCGGCGGCGCTGCTGCCGGCCGTCGGTGCAAATGACTTGGAGGACATGGAAATTGGGGACGGTGTCCTGTGTGCAGCGAAAGCTGCTTTGGTTCGCTTGTGGCGACATGAGGTTGCCGAGAATCACCCAGAGCTCACTCAACGACAGCTGGGGGGGAGACAGGGCGCCTATCTGCGCGGTCTGGCATAGTTCTCCTGGCTCGATACGTTGGACGAAGCTCGGCGTCGTTTGGGCCTAGCCGCATGGAAGCGCTGGGTGGAACAGGTTCGGATTATGCAAAGGCCGCGCGATCCATAAATGAGCACGGTTGTCTTGGCTCGCTAGCCGGGCAACGGAGGTAGTCTTGCGAGAGTTAGGTGCTGCGGAACCGCATGGACGCTGTCTTGCGAAAGCGCGGGGCTGCGGTCACCTCGTGGCCGACGCGCTGATTCCTCGCAGGACTGGCTGCGCTTGCTGCGGCACTGATAAAATGCATTTGTTTTAGCACATGAGCGAAAAAACATGTCGCTGTGTTCGAATGTAGCTTACAGGGTTGCGTCGTTGGATTGAGGTACGTTGCAGAAAGCCGCATCCACGTCCTGTGTTGTCGCAAGGGCCTTATCAGCGAGATCGATGCTATAGTGTGTGTGGAAGGGGCAGCGGGCAGAGGGTGTCAAAGTTCCCGCGCAGGTGTTCTGACTCGAGTGCAAACGAGTGTGAGTCGCCATGGACCCGTGCATGTCGAGCTCGTGGTCGTGGTACGAAATTCGTCGTGAGGGCTACGGATCGTTCTCCGACCGATCCTGGTACGCTGAGAAGGACAAGGACGCAACAGTCACCTGGTGCCATGGGGAGAAACGCAAGGACGTGGTGACACCCACTTGGTCCACTTCTGAAGAGTTTAAGGGAAAGGCCTCCACCGTGCTGACTTCCCAAGAAAACGATGGCTGGCAGAAGTGGACATGGCAAGATTCGTCGTGGTCAGCCGATGGAAACAATGGCTGGGAGGACTCGACATGGCAAGATTCGTCTTGGTGGTCATGGAATGATCCAAAGGATGCACCCGCTCGAGTGAAGTCATGTGCTGCCGGACACCGGGATGCGGCCGCCTCGAAGGAGTTGGAGGTTGTGGAGATCAGCAGCCATGATTCCTCAGAAAAGTGGGGACAGCGGGGACGAAAGTGGAGCGACCCATCAGGTGCGTCCTGGCATTCAAGGGATTCCTGGTCGCGATGGGCCTCGAAGTCTCGAGAGGCACCAGTGCAAGCTCGAGAAGCAGAGTGCAAGAGATACAAGTATGATCCGACCACCTCCAGGGGCAGGAGCAACCACGACGAGTACGATTTCGTGCGGACTTCTCATCCTCCGGCGTTTCTTCTTCGTTTTCCCACACCCATCTGGGCTGAGCCGCAACCACTTTTTGCCACGCCCTCAGATATTGTCCCCGGAGAACTCCTCGACCCAAGTCAGCGATCTCTGCCGCATCCAGCCCGGTCGTCTCATCCTCACGTTGCCTCTTCTCCAGACTTACCAATCTGTCTACGAGCTCTCGTTTGGCTCGTTCTCTTGGCGTCCTGGCAACGTCGTTCACATGTGCCATGGCATGAGGCACTCAGGAGCACACTCCACCGAGAACCCAGCCAGAAGACACACCGCTCCACGAAACAATGGAAAGTGGAAAGTTACCAAGTACTGCACGCTTGAGCCTTCGGGCTTCAGCGTCATCATGGTCATCGGCACAACAAAACGAGGCGTTTACCGTGCAATAGATCTGCAGTTGGCAATTTCCTGGTTGCCCCCCCCCCCCCCCCCCGCACACACACACGCACACATCATTCCTCATACCGGCCTACGGCGCTTGGACGCCATCGGTCAGGGTGTGTCAT
>CAJNDT010001241.1:0-5000 GCA_905221615.1 Symbiodinium sp. CCMP2592 | reverse complement strand
CAGGGCACCCTAACCCGTTCGGCCCCGCAGTAGGCTTGACCCGGCTGCCCTGCGAGTGTTTCTGCCGCCCTAACACGTAGGCCACCTTTTTTTCCCACGGCTCTGCTCTGAAGTGCATGTCCCGCGCTCGCTCCTCAAAGGTAGTTTGTTGGTTCACCGCATGTGGCAACATCGGAAGCAGCACACAGTATAGCAGCACCACATCAGCGGCATCGTGCAAAAAACAGCATTGTAACTTGTAACAGCAGCTCACCACTCAGCGGGAGCCTCAGAGTGCAGGCGCTGGGCTTTGCGGCGTTGAGAATCAGTGGGGTTGAGTGTTTGTGCGCCTCGTTGCTGCGGCCCGCCTCACCTTTGCCCCCTTCCCCGCCACTGCTGTGCTCAGGCTGCATCACTCGCCTCGTCACCTTCGACATCGGATGGCCTGGAGCCTGGAATTGCGCCAGGAGCGGAGTTTTGGTGTTCCAGGTCCCCCTCCCACTGCCCTCCCTCGCTGCCCGTTCCCTTCCCCTGTAAATCCCTGGCGTCTCTTCAGGTTGGACCTCTCTTCGATGCCGAGCCGATCTTCAGAGTGCCTGCCGAGGTTGTTTTGGGGCAGAAGGGTTGGGGTTACGTTTCAGGGTCTCCCCCGCCCTTTCGGCCGTTACCCTGCCACTCCTGGCGCAATCGAATCCGTGGATTGCCCAGGTCCTCTTGCTCTTTGTCAAGAGGCCCGCTGCGGGGGGCAGGCATCGACGGTTGCCTTGAGCACGATGCAAGGTTTAGGTTTTGAGGGTTGCGCTTGGGTTATATGGGGTGTGGGGCAGGAGCCGGGAGCAGCGGTGTTACCGTGCCAGCTTGACCACCTAGTTCCATTCGACCCGTAGTGAAATTGAGAATCTTCCCGCCATGCTCCAGGCCCTGACTCTGGGCGCAATCATCTGGGACTCTGCCTGGGCCAGAAGAAAAAAACTGGAGTGCGACTCATCGTTGCCTTGCAAGGTTCAGTCGTTACAGGTTGATTAAAGTCCCGTGTATCTACCGGGCGTCCGTTTGAGGAACCTTCATGCTCGGTAGTGGTTGATGAGGCAAGAGCATTCCCACCGCAAAAGGGCCCGATTCCCGGTTGCCAAATAAGGCTAGTCAGGGGAGTTGTCATGCATCTGTAGCTGGAAACAGTGCGCCAGTTGTGAAGGCATGTATTTTGCGAGTTTTCGCATCCGTTGCGCCAGTTGCGATTCCCCGGGACGCGTTTTTTGGGGGTGTTGCGCCAGTTGTGCTGGCGGCACGGCGCGTTTTCTGCAACCTTGGAGGTTGCATGGTTTCTTGGTGTTTTGGATCCCGTACTGGCGTTTCTGCGGTAATGCTCCAGTTGCGGAAGACCCAAGTGCTAGAAACCGCCAGTTGTGAAGGAAAATTAATGTATCCGACTTGCGCCAAGAGCGGCAAAAATAGTATAGCCTGTTATTGCTCTTGGTCGAATTAGCGGAGTATTGAGCTACATCTGCGACTTGAAGAGAATCTATACATCTCTCACCTGAAGACAGCTTCATTGAAAAGAGCAGAACACGCACAAAAACGCAAACGGATCTTCAACTGGAAACTTGTGCTTGAAAGTTGCCCACTTGTGTTTCAGTTCCCTCTCCAGGTGGAAAGCATACTGTAACATAAAAGGTTGTAGAGCTTAGCTCTACTTGATGCCAGCATGACATCTTGCGACACGGCAAACGTATAAGGGCATTAGAAGTATCTTATCCTGAGATAAGTATCTTCTTCGGAAGAATGTCTCTAAGGAAGTACCTCTTCATGAGAAAAGCATCTTCCTATGAAATGACGAATGCTCAAGTGGATACCTTCTTCTGAAAGAAGCATTCCGTGAAACACTCATTCCACTTCTTCCATCGGACCTTGGGTCATTATTTGGGAAACCCTGGGAATGCTTAAGACTGCAGCATTTCCTGGTGCAAAACCTGTTTGGGTATCTGTTCCCGGAGCCTTCAAAAAGTGGTGCGAAACCTGTTTGGGAAACTGCCCGCCGACTCCTGAAACGCTGCTCCCAAGGCTATGAAAAGTGGTGCGAAACCTGTTTGGGAAATTGCCCAAAAGTGGTGCGAAAGCTGTTTTGGAATCGTTTGGTTGACTCAGTTGGCCTTGATACTTGCCTTGATATCATTGAACTGATGTTTGAAACCTTACCTTCTTCGGGGGCGGGAGGGAAAGAGGGAGGGAGGGACGCAGAGAGGGCACCAAGGAGCAACGAATGGCCTTCCATGCATGCCGGGGACTTTTTGCGGGGACGAAAGCTGGTGCCCAACCCCGGAGCTATCCCCCAGCCGGCTTTCATCAATCCCTTCCCTGGATTGGTTAGCCTCAAGGGTCTCAGCCGAACGGTGGCAAGCGGCCGGTCCCCGACAGTCCCATGACCGTCAGTGCTGAGAATGCTTGTGGCCTGGATGCCGAACAGTTCCGAATCGGTTCCGAACAGTTCGAACAGTTTTGAATGGTTTCCCGAACAGTTCTCGAACGATTCCTGAAGGATTGCTGCAGGGTGTGCTATATATAGGTGTGCCCAAGACAAGGCCCGCTGCTGGGAATGCTTGTGGCCTGGATGCCGAACAGTTCCGAATCGGTTCCGAACAGTTCCGAACAGTTTGAATGGTTTCCCGAACAGTTCCCGAACGATTCCTGAAGGATTGCTGCAGGGTGTGCTATATATAGGTGTGCCCAAGACAAGGCCCGCTGCTGGGAATGCTTGTGGCCTGGATGCCGAACAGTTCCGAATCGGTTCCGAAGAGTTCCGAACAGTTTTGAATGGTTTCCCGAACAGTTCTCGAACGATTCCTGAAGGATTGCTGCAGGGTGTGCTATATATAGGTGTGCCCAAGACACGGCCCACTAGTGCTGGGAATGCTCGTGGCCTGGATGCCGAACAGTTCCGAATCGGTTCCGAACAGTTCCGAACAGTTTTGAATGGTTTCCCGAACAGTTCTCGAACGATTCCTGAAGGATTGCTGCAGGGTGTGCTATATATAGGTGTGCCCAAGACAAGGCCCGCTGCTGGGAATGCTTGTGGCCTGGATGCCGAACAGTTCCGAATCGGTTCCGAACAGTTCCGTACAGTTTTGAATGGTTTCCCGAACAGTTCTCGAACGATTCCTGAAGGATTGCTGCAGGGTGTGCTATATATAGGTGTGCCCAAGACACGGCCCACTAGTGCTGGGAATGCTTGTGGCCTGGATGCCGAACAGTTCCGAATCGGTTCCGAACAGTTCCGAACAGTTTTGAATGGTTTCCCGAACAGTTTCTCGCAACGTATCTGTAAGATTGAATTGCTGCAGGTGTGGTATATATGGTTTTGCCCCGTCGAAAGGGCCCGCTAGCTGGGAATGCTGTGGCCGGATGGCCGTAACAGTTTCCGAATCGTATTCCGAACATTTCCGAACAGTTTGAAAAAAAAAAAAGAAGATAAAAAAAAAAAAAAATGAAGAAAAAGAAAAAAAAGAGAAAAAAATGGTTTCCCGAACGTTGCCCCGAACGATTCCTGAAGGATTCATGCAGGGGTGTGCTATAATATAGGATGTGCCCAAGACGACGGCCCCTAGTGATGTGGAATATGCTGTGTGGGCCTGGATTGCCGAACGTTCCGAAATCGGTTCCGAACAGTTCCGAAACAGTTTTTGAATGTTTCCCGACGGGTTCCCGAACGATTCCTGAAGTGATTTGCTGCAGGGTGTGCTATATATAGGGGTGCCCAAGACAAGGCCCGCTGCTGGGAATGCTTGTGGCCTGGATGCCGAACAGTTCCGAATCGGTTCCGAGCAGTTTCGAACCAATTCCGTCCTGGGACGGCCAAGTTGTGGAGCGGGTTGGGAGGTGGGGGGCGAGGGGTTGAGGGGGCTTGGGGTCCGGTCTCCGGGGGCGGTTCGGAACTGGTTCGGAACTGCTCGGGAATGGTTCGGAACTGTTCGGAACCGATTCGGAACTGTTCGGCATCCAGGCCACAAGCATTCCCAGCAGCGGGCCTTGTCTTGGGCACACCTATATATAGCACACCCTGCAGCAATCCTTCAGGAATCGTTCGAGAACTGTTCGGGAAACCATTCAAAACTGTCCGGAACTGTTCGGAACCGATTCGGAACTGTTCGGCATCCAGGCCACAAGCATTCCCAGCAGCGGGCCTTGTCTTGGGCACACCTATATATAGCACACCCTGCAGCAATCCTTCAGGAATCGTTCGAGCACTGTTCGGGAAACCATTCAAAACTGTTCGGCCCTGTTCGGAGCTTTGTCGGCATCCAGGCCACAAGCATTCCCAGCAGCGGGCCTTGTCTTGGGCACACCTATATATAGCACACCCTGCAGCAATCCTTCAGGAATCGTTCGAGAACTGTTCGGGGAACCATTCAAAACTGTTCGGAACTGTTCGGAACCGATTCGGAACTGTTCGGCATCCAGGCCACAAGCATTCCCAGCAGCGGGCCTTGTCTTGGGCACACCTATATATAGCACACCCTGCAGCAATCCTTCAGGAATCGTTCGGGAACTGTTCGGAACTGTTCGGAACCGATTCGGAACTGTTCGGCATCCAGGCCACAAGCATTCCCAGCACCAGTGGGCATTGTCTTGGGCACACCTATATTGCGTATACTGTACTAGTGTATATAGCACACTTGCAGGAATTCTTCAAGAATCATTCGGGAACTGTTCGGGAAACCGTTTGAAACCGTTCGGAACTGTTCGCGCAGCGCACTCGCAGAACTTCCAAACGGCATTGTTTAGGAAACGAGACGCTAAATTCAGCGCACCTCGACTACATGCTGTGTTTCAAGCACAAAACAAGCCCCCTTGCCCTGATGTTAAACTACACTTCTCATTCATAAACGTGTTCTCAAAAAGCCTCGGAATGCTTCAGACTATATATTACGCACAATTCTACACTAACCTCTCTGACATAGATCTATTCCCGAAAAAGCTTCGGAATGCTTAAGACTATATTTGGGGACTATTTGACACAAACCCTT